>WSLO01000397.1:0-17441 GCA_019677385.1 Ceratobasidium sp. 392
TGGGGCCTGTGACCAATTATCGGTAGGCAGCTCACCAGTCACTCTGCTGACTTCCCTTTCCCGCATTTCATCACCTTACACGTACAGACGTTGGGGTTCCAGCTCCGGTGCTTTGTCCCCTCTTCCTTGGTAGTTTCATTAAAAGAATCACGGGTGAAGTACTTGACCAACTTCTGGTCGACCGTATGTTTTGCTTTGTAGCAGACTAGCTCCTCATCACCATCCTCCAACTCGAATTCGGAACGTAGTTTGCCACAGCAGACGAACTTCACCATATTATAGGAGTCGTATTCTTCATCAACATAGGCGGTCATATCGTATTCACCGCCGCATAACACGACACACGACTTTCGGGTGTTGTCTTCCTCACGGAAGGTTTGGTGACAACGTACGCAGTGCTTCGGTTGTGCATCCACTTCGAGGAGAGGATCCAGGATAACTTTGAGTACCTAGATATTTTTGGGGGATACGTCGTCAAGGGAGTCGGAGAGAGACTGTAGAAGAGCAGACGCGTTGCATTTTTCAAAGAACTTCGGAGTTTGTTCACATCCTTTGACGTAGATTTCACTGTGGAGCTACCCGAACTAGATGCCTCAAGCTTTCGTTTCCTGCTTAAACATATATTCATGAGTCAGAGCATACTAAAGTGTGTTTGAGAACTCACTTGGTGTCTGTAGGCATAGCTGAACTTGGCTCGCGAAAAAAGGTCTTCCGCCTGGAATTCGCTGAAGTGTTGAGCAAAGGATGGCTACGTCTCTTCGCGCCTTGTTGACTAGAGAGAGAAATTCTCTCAGATAACACGCCTGCGACCAACTCAGACAGGATAGGACGTCAGGTTCATTCAAGTGTCGCCCTCCAGTGTAATACACGTGAGCGAACCAGACTCAATTTATCGCGATATGCCCCGTAAAGATGGATTTGTTGAATGAACCCTAGCGACAGAGATAGATGATTGCGCGAAGTTGGGGACAAACTGAAGGATACACCTTGTCAAAAGCGAAAATGCGCGGTAGGTGTCGTGGTTGAAGAGCGGACGGTCTCCTTATCACATGACATCACTCGTGTTGCTCGATCATTGATCCCGATCCCGATCGTACATCTTTTAACTCCCAGAGTATGAGCCTGTATGTAATCTCGCACTTTCATTAATATAACAATCGTTCCACGACCATTTTCTATGAGAACCCGAGTATTGTAACAAACACAGAACCATTGATCTCGTACCTAAAATTACAGTAAAGGGAACATTTAAGTCAGTTCACCATGCGTTGATATTGGACTAAACACGCTGCTTACCTAGCACCTAGGTGTTTCTATTACAGCCTTTGACCACGCACGGCAAAACACTTGGGTTATTAATTTCTGGTCGTACTGCATCCTTTGGTCTCCCATCATCCGCGTTTTGCCAGCGAAGTGGATCGAAGTATACCACCTCATCTGGATCCTCGGTGTGTTTCTCTTCGAAGCAAACCAGCTTGGAGTAGTCCCAATGATTGAGGTGTTCGAGAACTCGCCCACAGCATCCCCAAAGAAGATGTGGCACAGGGTGAGGCAGAGCAAGTAGAAAATGGTGATATCTACCAGAGCACCGAATAACGCAAGCCGAGCTATGGTTGTCCTTCTCCAGGTAGGTACTATGACATCGAACGCAGTGCTTGGGGTCGGTGTGTCCATCCAGCAAGATGGGAGCGACAAGTTCCTTGACAAACTGGACTGTGTTTGTCGAAGCACCGTCTAGTGAGTCCGACAAGCGCTTGGTGAAATCCTCTGCGTCACAAGATTCGATGGCGCGTTGAAGCTCCTCTACGTCCTTCACAAAGGCGGCTGCCTTTGCCTTATTCCAAGAAATGTGGTCCTCTTCGTCAATCTTCCGCTTTCTGAGTAGGTGGAGATGGTAAGCACTCAAATAAGCTGTAATACAGTGTCACTAACTTATCCCCGCTCATGATTATCGTAGTCTCTGTGCCGGAGTTGAAGCTAACAAATCGGGTGGGCGCGAGCGTCAGGTGGCTGGCTTGGGGTGAGTTGACGCCACGTCCCTGACCCACCCTGAGCAAAGCAGGACCAAACAGATACAATTATCGAATATGAATAATTTAGGCCCCCGGCAATTCTACTAGAAACGAAGTGCCGCCGAAGAAGGTTGCACGTTCAAAAGGAACCTGACACGTCGTATTGTAGCAAAACGTTCTGCGGTAATTCGACTGCCTTTCAAAATTGCGCATCATATGGGGTTGTAACTTAGAATAATCATTTTCATTTGCGACGAGTGCAGTATGCTCAGACTCGACCGTCAGAAGGACCAATGAGCGTTACTTACGCGATTAGGACCTTAAAGCTCTCTGGTGCGTGTTTGGGCATCTAAATGAGGCTCTTTGAAGAGTTTCTTCTGGTCCGGATATATTCGATGATGGGCGGATGAGCGTGCGAGTTTCGCTCTCTACTAGAAAAAAGCAAAGGGTTTATCTACCGGCTTTCTAGATCCCAGAATCATATTGGGTACCTTGATATTATTTGTCTCTGTCACACGAGAACCAACGGATATGATTGCGTAATAAGCTGCGGTACCTCACCACCATAGCTCTCTCTTGGTACCCAATTTCACCTCTCCATTTCTAATGGAAAAATCAAGACAACTTCTGGCTTATCCTCTTTCCGGTAACTCCTATCCCTGACTTGTTTCCTCCTACTTCGCGCTCGTTGACTCAATACCATGAAATGGTTATCACAAATGAATCGTTGATAAATGGAGGGTATTTTCAAACCGTTGCCTAGACAGGAAGGAAAAATAGCACGAGCAACGTCGACCGGTAAAGAGTGGCAATGGACAGTAGGGTCAAATCATCAACCAATTTCTATGGTCGATTAAAGTGGGCCAACTGCTGGCGAATAGAAGCATAAAGAATGAACCCAGTGAGAGCAGAAGGAAACACAATACGGGGAGCCGCTTAGTGGGAGTGGTTTATTTGAGACTGCCACTGGCACCAGTTAACTCAGATGACGCAGAGCAAGTTGCACGTTCTCAGACTGGCTAAAATGAGCAAAGATAAAGGCAAATGCATGAGCTCAAGCCATCTAGCTGGGATCGCGTCTAATAATCACTAGTTACAAAGGCCTAGGAACTAAGTCTGGCGCTTATTTGAACATCTAAGTCTATCCCCCAAGTGTTCATCACGCGGCGAATGGTTGGTAACACGATGGAGTACGAGGTAGTTCTACAATGGAAAGCCAGAGAAGAGTCATGTAGAAGAAAGCGAGTATTATCTATAGTCTCAATCATGTTCTGTGACTTGTTCAGTTGCGTTCACAGCACTTCACCCCCAATTCGCCTAGGGCTTTCCTCGGAGGAAAGGACGAGGCAAGGCTTAGGCAAGGCCGAGGCAAGAGCGAGGCAAGGACGTGGCAGGAACGTGGCGATGATTGACGGCGAGAACCGGGCCGGCAAGACAGAGGCAAGGAGTTGGCAAGACTTAAAGTAGAAATAAGATCGACGGGATGTACTTACATAATAATGGATGATCAGGGCTCGTGTCGATCTGACGTGTCGAGTCGCGACTTGCGCTCAACCACGACTGTCTGCCACGCTACATCGACTCGACGGCCCCCACCGCACCCGCAAGTATGTTTAACGACCAAGATATTGATGAGGCGCGCAAGAGGGCGCGAAAGGCGCGTATTTACGTATTAATATATTAATTTTCTGTATTAACTTACTCCTAGTCGCACCGCAGTCTCAACCGAGTGCTGGGGATTCCGGAAATCTGCGACTGCAATCGGTGCTGGGGACACAATATTGAACGGCCCGCAGCTACGGTCGCCACCCATCGAAGGCGGTACGGCCGCTACGTTTCGCCCGACGTTGAGAATGTGGCTGGTCCCTCTGGCCAGCAGGATCGGCCGCGCTCCGAGTCTCCACGGCCTGCTCGACAATCTCCTAACCCATACGCTCCACCATACGACCCAGATCTCGATGAGGAGATGGAGGATCTTGCTCCCAACCCTCCTCTCGCCGCCCTCTCTTCTCCTAGCCTCCACTCTCAATCTCAATCTAGTTCTCGCCTCGGCTCTGCTTCAGCTGATTCTATTGTCATGATGTCTCGGTCTCGGTCTCGGTCTCGGTCTCGGTCTCGGTCTCGGTCTCGGTCTCGGTCGCTTCAATCTCGGTCTCGGTCTCGTTCTAGATCTTGTACGCCCTCGCAAGCCCAGCGGTCTAACACGCGCTCGCACTCGCGTTCCCGGTCCCCCCAGCAACAGCAACATGAGCAACAACGCCCTGTATCAACCCCCCGGTCCGAGCCTGAAGAAGATCCCGAAGATGATCCCGAGATTCGCCCGATTGACCCCGACGTGGATGCTGCGTTCTACGCTGGACTATTAGGGGACCACGGTATAGGCCGGCCGCCTCGATTAAATGGAGATGCTGGACTTAGAGCTGGAGGCAGGGCCGAAGATTGCAACGAAGATGAACTAGACAGAGGAAATGGCGAACCTGACGGAGGTGACGATGGGGCAGGCGAGGATGACATGCCAGATCCGCCAGGTCCACAGATCCATGTGCCGATTGGAGGTGAGGACGATCCCGAAGGGCCGGATGACGACGACGAGTGGTGCCCAGCGTTCAGGGAGCACCCCACGCTGCGCAACATCTATTTACGAGTTTGGATCTTGGCTGCGTTCTCCGGCGCCACGCACAACTCGATTCAGGCCATGCTAGAATCTCATAAACACTCCCTCGAATCCATCTCTGAGTTCCTTCCCGATGAACTTTGCAACGACTTGGAAAACATGCCGCGTACCCTTCGAGCTCTTGAGCGGCGCATCGGTATGGATTTCGCCGATCTGCTTACAATATATCCGTTGTGCCCCAAGTGCGGCAAACGATATACTATGGAGGAGCTGAATCACCTCCCCGACCCTCAATGCACACAACACATGGCCGATCCTCAATGTGATGGGGTTATTTACATGGTGACCACTCTGGCCGATGGTAAACGGAAACGAAACCCCACCCGCTCCTTTCCGTATATCTCAATTATTGCCTCGCTCGGTCGGCTCCTCTCCCGCCCCGGAATGGCCAAGCTTATGCAGCATTGGCGCCGTCAGGGTGACGAGCCAGATGCTCCAGGCGCGCCTCCCGCTCCTCATCTTCGACAACGCGATTGGCTTGACGCTACGGGCCTACACCAACGATTTGGTGACATAACCGAGGGATGGCACTGGCGGGCCCAGGTAGCCGGTATCCGGCGACGATGGGATGAAGAGGACGAGGAGTACGTAGATATGCCAACGGGGGACCAGCCGCTCTCGCTTTTACAACAACCCTTGGGCTTGAGTCTTGGACTCAATATGGATGGGTGCGTAGTTGCCCCAGCATTGTCAGCTTACCTATTTACTTTGGTTTCAGATTCCAAGCTTTTTGTGGCAAGCACTCAATCACAGGCCAGTACTCCGTTAACGGAGTTTACGTTGTGGTCAATAATCTACCTTTTCATGTACGAACGCTGATCGAAAACATGATCCTTGCAATCACAATTCCAGGACCAACAGAACCTCAAGGTTATGCGCTAGATGAGATCCTAAAGCCGTTGGTTGACGGTTTGACTGAACTTACTGATGGTATGTCTTTTCCTTGTTATTGTAGCTATTTTCTCACTTGTGTTTAGGTGTTGAACTTCCTGTCTACAACCTCGACACTGGGCAAATCGAGCAACGAAAGGTATATGCAACCCTTTCGTGCTTGTTCCTGGACTGGCAGGCACGCGTGAAATGCACTGGCCATGTTGGATTAACGGCCGAAGAGAACCATTGCCTCTACTGCAAAATGAGGAAATGTTTCCTTGCAACCGAACGAGGATATCGAGTGGCAGGTGAGTATGTTTCTACCTATGCAGACGTCTAGCTCACAGTCTAGTGCAGATTATGAGATGCGAGACGCATTTGAACATCTGCAACACAAACACGCTTGGCTTCGTGCTCCCGAAGGTGAGTGCGAGGACCTTCGCCTTCTGAATGGAACGCGCTTTCTGGAATTTGATCGTGTTCCGGGTTTTTATTCGTTCGATAATTGCCCAATCGACGGAATGCATTTGTTCGACCACGGAATCACTTCTGCCATCGTTCAAGACATCCTATATGCGCCCGGAATGCTTGCGCAACGCTATTGGCGACAGCCAGACGATCAGGTTCCCGAGGCTCAATTTGATGCGTTCGTGCAGCGCACGTACTTTCCCTCTCATTGTGGTCGCCTGCCCCCAAAGGTAAGTTGATATGATGTATAATTCTTACGGTTAACTAAGCACATCTTTCTTGTCTAGGTAAGCAAGATGGGTGCACGGATGAAGGCCGAGCAGTGGAGAACGTTGCTTGTGGTTTTACTTGGCGCGCTCTTCGAGGCCTGGCAAATTGGTGACGCAATACCAGAGGGATTTGTTCCGCGGGGTTACCGGAACACAAGACACTTCAAGACTCAGCAGAAGAATGCCCAACTGGTACTCGAGCGTCGCCAGGATGCACATTGGGAGGCAGGTGGGGACCCTGAACTTGAGCCGACGCTGGACGATTGTGCGTCTTCACGGGAGCCGCGAGAATATTTTCTCAATATCTTGCGCTACTGTGTCGCATATAAGGGCCTTTTTTGACATCGAATCACTCAAGCCGAGGTCGCAGAGATGGAAACGCTGCTTGAGCGATTTGGTGCGACGTTCACTCAAATGAACGTCCATCTAACCCAAAGTTTCCACGCTGCAACCCACATGCCTGCTCATATTTTGAGATTTGGTGCTCCATTCGGGACCTGAATGTACGACTTTGAGCGCGCCAATCGAGTCCTCAAAAACGTGAACACAAATGGGCATGGTGGTGGAACTTTGGAAGCCACGATGGCTAGGGGATTTGCTAGGCGTGCGGAATGCTACTGTCTGGTGAGTATTTCATTCTTTAAGCTGCGCTTTTATCACATCTATCAATGTCTTTACAGGTTAAACGAATGCAAGAGATTGAGAACCCGACCGCAGATGATCTCGCAACAATCGACACACTCCTTGCGGCAATGCGTAACGGTCCCGAGCATGAGCGACAACGTGGCATGCTCAACGCAGTGCTGGCAGGGGAGGCGAGATTTCAAGGACAAGGTACGCAGTTTCATTTATTAGTCAACTTTTGCTAACACCTCCTTCAGAGGACGTTGGTCTGGCTACAGCGCCAGCATGGGTTGATTTCCGGAACCGTGATCATGAAGATTATTATGAGCTCATGGTCAATTTCTGCACCGGTCAGCTAGAAGATGTGGTCTTTTACGGCTACGGAGCACCACCGCCAGGTGGTGTCTGGTTTGCGCCAACAGATACGACCAAGTCGTACTCTCACTTTTTTCGATACGGCGTTCGTTATGGCTCCGCGTTGCACCACCGTGGCAAGCGATCACGGTATGGATATATCTACGACCGAGTTCCTGTGATCATACGGCACATATATGAGGCTAAGTTAATGGTCAACGGCGAGGAACAAACATTTCTTGCTGTTTTCGTGCAGCGCTTTGTTCGTGCCCGTCGTCGCCCCATATTTCCATGGAACCATTGGTATGCAATTCCCTACTATATGCGCCGTATCTTAGCTAAATATCATGTTTAAAACTGTAGGGAAAGACAATTGGGCATTGACGCATGGGCGTATGACCAACTGGCACCCCTTGAGGTTGTACGCGCAGACGCATTTAGCAGCGTATTTGCTCTCTCTGATGTTGATTTGAGTTATGGCCAATACTGGCTCACCTTTGCGATGATACACGTAAGCTAGGCTTTTTGATGCTTGCTTTACCTGACTAACTTAGCGAGTAGACTGAGCCGGAAGATCTTGTGGGAGATAACAATTAATTGTAAGTTCTTGTCATTCTTACCCTAGTAATTTACTAATGCAGCCTTTAGTATACGCTATTTATTTTCGTCTACAGCTTTATGGATTGAAATACACATTTTTCATCAACTAATTGTACACGCACGGGAGAACAGTAACGAATGACAGGTAATGAGCGACAGGTAACAGCAGACAACACAACATTTGAGCAAAGGGCAGAGACGAGATTTTGGGTATCAGTGAGTACTTACTTATTCTTCACCGTGTAGCGGTAAAAAGGTCAGCTTCTTAGGCAAATTCTTGCCACTCGCCGAGGTGGATGAGCCAGGGACCGCGCTTTCTACCCCCTCTTCTTCCTCTTCCTCATCGTCAATAATCTCCTTTGACTTTCTAGCAGTCTTCCCACCCTTCCCGCCTTTCTCCTTCTTCTCCTTCGTATTCAACTTGCGGCACGATTTGCCTTGCATTACCGCCACACCCTCGCCTTGACCGCTGCTCTGATCGACGTTCTTCGACACGCGTGGCTTGCGCCCACGCTTCTTGGGCGGTTTGGCCTTCTCTTCATGCGCCGCGCTCTCGGCCGCAATCTCTTCAGGCATGGGTGGTGGGGGCATGGGCGGGTACTTGCTATGGGGATCCCCCTGCGGCAGTGGCACTATTACAGGGTGAGTCTTGGCGTGTTACGCAAATCGAAACACTTACTGGCTTGATGCTCATAGCCGCGTGCCTCCACTCCTGGACCAGGAATACTCTGGCCATATGCCGCGTAAGGCTGTGTGCCCTCGGGCTGCCACTCCATTGCTTGAGCGTTTGACTGGTGCACTGCACCACGAGGGGGCTCGTAATGAGGTGGGTACCCACCATACCCATACCCGCCAGCCTGATGACTTGGATAGGCCTGGTAGTACTGCTCAGGCGCAGGGCGAAGCGTAGGATCCAAGGGAAAGGTAGGAGCGGGGGCTGGAGGCGGAGCAGGCATGGGAGCGCCAGGTGCAGGATTGCGAGCTGGCATGTGAACAGGAGCAAGAGCTGGGACGGGTGCATGGACAGGCACGGGAGCAGGAGCAGGAGCGTGAATCAAAGCGGGCGCTGGAGCAAGGACGGGAGCGCAAATCAACGCTGGAGCAGGAACAGGCTCAGGTACAGGCTCAGCGACAGGGTTCAGATTTGGCGCGTGGATGTAGGTGCGCTCATCTGGCTCGTAGGCGTGGAGGAAGCGCTTGACTTCCTTCTCATTGGGCATGGTGTCCTCGTCGTAGTTGATGTAGGGACGGGATTTCATCTCGAGATCCTTGTTGGCTTCGACCCAGCCTGGATCAATCCCCCAATGAGGTACGCGCGTCTTCACTTTCTTGAGACCCGGAACCCGAGCATTAACCTTGATGTAGTCGCGCTGGGTTACAGTCGGGTTCCCAGTGCGAGTCTTCTCAGATTTGTGCTTGCGATCAAGAGCGCCAATAATTTTCCTCACCTGAAAAATGTTAGTACTAGTTATACTTTGAGATATTAGTACTTACCACGGGCGCTCAAGACGCATGATCCTGTATAATTCAACGACGTGAATTTTCCGGGTCCAAATGCTCAGACGATTGGAACCCTGGGTCGCCAACAAACCCAAATGACTCAACAGGGAGGCCACTCGTGCGCAACGCCTCATCACGGTAAGTCACTTTCTAGATACCCATGAGTAATCATTCGCATATCAAAAAAATTCTGCTCACTGTATTTTTTCGGCCCGACCGACGCGAGTCCGAGTGATGCTTCTCCCGCCAATCCCCCTCACGCCCCTTCTGATCACGCTTGTACGCTTGGACCATCGACTTCCACGTCACATCCTCCAAGATATACTGAAAGTCTTCAGGCGAGATAGTCTCAAGGTAAGCCCGATTCTTTTTCATGCGTTCAATGTTGGTAACAAGCTCGGTGAACAGGGGCCCCCAGGCCTTGAAGTTCTTGTCGAACGGGAGAGAGAAATGAGGGTAAACGATTTTCTTTTTGTTGACAAATATAGGTTTACCGTCTGCGTCGTACAGTGGTTCGTTGGGCCGCGTAATGTTCTTGATCGCAAGGAGTGATTTGAAGGATTCGCGCACATGATCCTGAAAAATTGGTCAGTAAATGCTAATGTATGCGCAATATTACTTACCCTTGCGATCTGTAGCTTCAATTCGTCTGCCTCGGTGCTTCCAATCGCGGGCTTCACCTCGCTGTCAATCCCATCCTCGACCTTGACACGCTCGGCGTTCGCTCTCCGATTCTCCCTTTGTCTAACTTTTTTTTGGACTGTTTTCGAAGGGCCAGGGCGGGCTGGTTCGGGTGAACTAGGCTTAGACAAGATGGGTTCGGGTTTGAGCATAGGTTTGGGCGCGGGAACGGGTGCAGGGACGGACGTTGGGGGAGGGGCGCGTCTTGGTGCAGGCATGGGCTTGGGTGCGGGGGCAGGCTCGGGCGCGGGGGCAGGCTCGGGTGTGGGGGCGGGCTGAGGTACGGCGACGGATTTGCTCGCCTGGAGCTGACTCTCTAGGCTTGCAGTATACGCTTCAAGCTCCTCGCGAGACATCTGCTTGCGATCTAGGAATGGTAAGCCATCATGCACTGAAAGATGATAATGCGTCACTTACTTTTTTGCTTGCAAGGCGGGCTAGAGCTGAAAGCGGCCTCGATAAACGGCCCCGGCTGCGCACGTGGTGCGTCTGAATCTTCTCCCAAAGTATCTTCTCCATCCGAGGGCTCTGCGTAAAGAAAGTAAGTCAAGAATGTATATATAGGCTCGAGAGCCATGCTTACCTTCTTCCTCTTCCTCTTCCGAGCCCAACTTTTCCGGGTCGTCGATCCCATCCAAATCAATCTTGGACGGTGGCGCGTCTGGACCAGAAGCGGTAAGTGATGCTCAAAGCAACGAATATAATACTGACTTTTCCGAAACTGAGGGGCGGCCAAAGGGGGGTTACGAGGAAGCAACCCATCAGACGTGGTGCCAGGCTTGCGCTGCGAACCCGGCGTAGGATAGAGAGAAGTTGCGCGAAGACCTTTGAGCACTGTAAGTACTTTATCTTGCACGCATACATAGTCACTTACGAGTGATTACGGGGGACTCGGGTTGAGAGTCAACGCGGGGAACGCTCTGCGAGCGAGAGTGATCCGCAGTCGACTTGTTTGCGGTCGACGCAGCACCAGGCGGCCTATCGGGTATGTATTTTTGCTTTTTCTGCGGCGGAGGCTTGCTAGACATCGTTTAAATTAGAGATAAAGAGGCGGCGGGAGAAAAGGGACGAAGGGGAGGGAAGGGTGATGGTACGTACTTATACTTCCTCCCTCCCGCGCGCCCTCACGATCTCAGACACGAACCACGCGCTCGACACAAACAACCCGCCCCAACGCGCCAACGCGTACATCAAAAACGCGCTCGACACGACCAAATCCGGCCGCGAAGAGTAGAAGTGATTGCCGCGAAGGCTCGCAATCTATCCTTATTAGATGTAATGTAAATCGCAATTGAATAATTATTACTACAAAAGTACAGATTGGCTGGGCAACGGCATGCAAGGCATAGGCAAGGAAGTGCTAGGCATTGGCCAGAGTGAGGCAAGCATTAGGCAAGCATTAGGCACCCGCATTCATTCTAATGCTTGCCTCAACTTGCCTCGCCGTCTTGCCACGTCCTTGCCTCGCTCTTGCCTCGGCCTTGCCTAAGCCTTGCCTCGTCCTTTCCTCCGAGGAAAGCCCTAGGCGAATTGGGGGTGAAGTGCTGTGGTTAGTTATGGCCTGTTAAAACCGCAGTTTTAGAAAACTCACCTCATGATTCGTCCCCCTCAGACTCCTCGTCGTCGTCCGCATCGAGGTCCTCGCCACATATTGCGAATACGCTGCATGGAACAACAGTGGGGTTATAGCCGTTATACTTGAGTCCTTCCTCCGGGTTCTTTCTGTTCGGGTCTTTGAAATACTTCACGTTGCCCACATTTGCCGTATGCCGCACCCGGTAGCAGATTGTCTCGCTCTCCGAAGTGACATTTTCCCTCCGCATGCGCCCGCAGCACCTAGTCTTGACCATGCGGTACTTTGCCTCCTCGTAAAAGGCTGTTTTAACCGCGCTGGGTCCGCAAATCACAACGCAAGAGTCATTTCGATTTTCCACCTCCGTGTAGGTCTCGTGGCACCGTACGCAGTGTCTTGGTTCGGTATTTGCTTTGAGAACTGGGCTGATAAAGTCTTTGAACATTCGTATGGCTTCGGGTTGACAATCCTCGAGCGAGTCTACCAGACCTTCAACAAGCGTGGACGCGTGGCAACTTCGTAAATTCGTTTGAAGCTCGCCCACTTCGTTAACAAATGCCGCCGCCTTTCTTTTTGACCACGAAAAGCCCTCTTCGTCGTCAAGCCTTCGTTTCCTACGTAAAGAAGCAAAATCAATGACCAGAGCATTGCGCGATGATACATACTCTGCTCACTTATTAACCTCAAACATATTGTTTGCGTTCTCAGTTTGGGAAAGCTTGTCGTTGGGAGTCGAGGAATTAGGAAGTAATAGCAGAGTCCAGAGAGATCCAACATCTCGTGACAGGTACTGACAGTTCTACTAGATCAGGGTTGCAGCCGTGAGGCCTAGACGTAGCCACACAGCCTCCTCTTATAGCATCTTGCCCCAATATAATTTGTCACTGTCAGACGAGAACTTAAAGTTTAGTGCGCGGGTATTGGTAAAAGACAGAACGGAACGAACTGCGGAGGAGTAGGATTCATATGATACAGAACAAACAAAAGGTAGGAACACAACTTACCGGCTCAGTGATGTTGGTCAAACTGAGCCAGCAAGCAACATGGGAGGTCGACTGATGCATTCTGTCAGATAGGAGATGAGCTGATTGTGATCAACAGAACGACCAAACAAGAACAACCCAGAGTCCGTATATGCGCTCTACCATGGAACCAACCGATACAGTTGCGGAGTCCACGGTGTCTTGCCACTATGTTTTCCTCTCATCGCCCAGCCCAGCCCAACTTCTCCGCTCCTAATACAACAAACGGAGTGACTTCTGATCAGCCTTCTTTTTGATAACCGCCATCATCTGATTACTTCCTCATACCTCGTGCCTGTTCACTTGATACCATGAAAATGTAACTTGGCCTGAACATCACTTATCATGAAAAGCAGTCAAAAAATTGGGTGTACTTTAGAACCATTGCCCGCATATATAGAAAGGAGAGAATAGTACGAGTAATGTCAGCCGATCGAGAGCTACAACGAAAAGTAGGGTTGAATCCTCAATCAGGTTCTATGGTCGATCCAGGTGGACTAACTACGCTAGCAAATACAAGCATATTACTGTAATGGTGAGGTGAGCAGATGAAAGGCGTGGCGGCAGTTGATTTAGGATAGTTACTGATGTAGATGACGCACGTCATGGGGTCTAATCCCAAACAGGCTTGATAGGTGGCTGTTGAACGAAAGGTATGTGAAAGGTAAGGGGGCGATAAAGCACATGAGCTATGCTACACGTCTTGAGGTCGGGTTATATACCCCCTTACTAGTTAGAAAGGCTTGTGAATCAAGTTAGACTCTACTTTATCCCTCAAGTATTTATCACACGGTAACAAGTTGGTAAGATGTGAATAAATAACAGTATGTCAGGCTAGGAAGAGGTCGTATACAAGAGAGATATTGAAGACTTGACAATAATTCAATACTCCACTGTAACTGCTTCAACTGAATTAGTTACTAAAGTTTCAAAACCTTAGTTTTGGAGAAACTCACCTCTTTATTCGTCCTCTTCAGAATCGTCGTCATTCTCTTCAAGTTCCTCATCCTCACATCCCCACTCACTGCATGGAACAACTGTGGGGTTATAGCCATTATACTTGAGTCCTTCCTCTAGGTCCTTCCTGTTCGGGTCTTTGTAATACTTCACGTCGCTAACGTTGATCGTATTCCGCGTCCTGTAGCAGACCATTTCCTTCTCCGCCTTACCCTTTTCTCTTCGCATCCGCCCACAACACTTGGTCTTGACCATGCGGTACTCGTCCTCGTCGAACAGGTCGGTTTTTACGGCGCTAGTTCCGCGTAGAACCGCGCAAGAGGAAGTTCGATTTTCTGCCTCCGCATAAATTTCGTGGCACCGTACGCAGTGTCTAGGCTCGGCATATGCTCCAAGAATAGGGCTAATAAGCTCATTGAGCCTTCGTACGGTCTCGGGCGGACAGTCCTCAAGCGAGTCCGCAAGATCCTTAAGAAACGTCGACGCGTGGCAGCGCTGCAAAGCTGGTTGCAGTTCACCCGCTTCGTCGATGAATGCAGCCGCTTTTCTCTTGGACCAGGGAGCGCCCTCTTCCGCATCAAGTTTTCGTTTTCTATGCAAATAGGCTAACTCAGTGATTAAAGTACTGAACAGGGACACAATACCCACTTGTTGACCCTAGACATATTGCTCGTGAGTATAATTCTTACAACCTTTTGGCTGGGAGTCGAAGGAAGGAGTAAGGATACCAACAGGCCTTTGTCCTCGCCGACTTGGCGTGTTCCTGGATTCGTGTTTTCTGTCACGTGTATAGTCATGTGACCCGCGCCAAACATCCCACACCGCGCGACCACCATGCCTGGACGCTCTCACCTCGATAATGTCACTTCGGCGCATACTGCGGACGCCATAAACGACTCTATGTCCGAGGTTATGTCCGTAGCCATGACGGACGATCGAGAGTCGACTGTTGGGACCGTTGCCCCTGCAGTTCTCAACCCGGAAGCGGAACGCGTCCGCGCCGTGTTGGCGAACATGCAGCAAACTCTCGGCCAACTTGGGGTACGCTGCGCATTTTCTGTGTTTTATCTTATTGAACTGACGAAAACCGTATAGATTAACTTTGATTCTCTTGGGGATCAAACTGCGAAGGTCACAACGCTTCCATCCGGGATGGAGGCTAATCAGGAGATTCTTGCCGTTCAGAGACATGTGAGCAACACAGATTCACGTGAAAACCTGTTTGACTAATTCATTATAGATGTCACGCCAAAGGAGGAAGTGCGTGTTAATACAAGATTACATCGTCAACCGAGTTACTGATAAGTTTATAGGCAAGACGAAAATATCGAAGACATCAAAAAGCTGTTACGCGAGGTAGCGCAGGAGCAAATTGTTGAGCATTTGCGGAATCAAGGTACGCATGCCCACCCTCCCTATTAACTTGTTGAACCTCACATTGTGTTAGTCGCGGAACAGGTTTTGGAAATTATTGACGAATTTGTTGAAGAGGAAGTGAAGCGCAACCTCGAGGAAATCATACCGGTCGAACTTCAACGCCAAGTCGAGGAGCAGAAGAAACAACTCGAGGACGTCAGGAGAAGTCTCCATAACTCGTGAGTGTTTCTTCTCTCAACATTGCTTTTTTGTGTTCTGCTTTTCTGCTTTTCTCCACCCGCCCGCCATGCGGACGTCATCGTTGATTTGGATAGACTTTGTTCAGCCTGCATTCATTTCAGCTACGCTCGTGATAGACCCTACTCACGCAACTCCCTCATTGTCACAGGGAAGCACGCCGAGCCAACGCACTTTTACGCTCTACACACATGACCGATCCCTTGCACAAACTTTTGTTACCGAGCGGGATGGTTAGCGCAGACTTCCCGGAGCATCTTGGCGAACTATTCGCCATGGACGGTAAGTAGTTGTTTTATCCATGATTCATCGTAACGTCATTTAGACTGAACGTCTCCCGCGTGTTCTTGGCCTGGATCACATGTAGGTGTTCAAGCTAAACGATTACTTGGGGAATATGGTATTGAGACTTCGGAGTCTCGCGAGAAGAACCTCAACCGCTTCATGCAGTTTATTGGGGTGTCATACCAAATGGTACGTACCTCAACGTTTTGATCTTCTTTCATCGGACGATCCTACACATGTTTTCTTTATGTGATCGGGCGTAGAGACCCTTATTACGTCGGTCGTGTTTAAGGGCTTCGCTCGGATCGTCATAGTGCCTAAATTGATCAACCTTCTTTTTTTTCTAGGTCCCCTCTCAGGCAAGCTCGGTCGGAGGGTCAACTGTTGGTGGTTTGTAGATATAGTAGTCGGTTATATAGAAGATTGGTGCGTTACTGCACTGTACGTGTTGTCTGCCCTGTTCCTTTTCTGCCCTGTTTGTATGCTGGTTTACCCTCGCACGTTGTCACAGCTTTCTTGTCAATAGCACTTTGTATCATGATTCTTCCCCAACGCACGCTCGACCCTGGTCATACAGTTGGTCCAGGCCTGATGGTTCGGCCAGACTACACCGTCTTAATTTTGGTATCCACGGGAGACCGTTGACCTAGGGTCTCGTAGGATGATTCTTCGACGGCACAATCCCGAACGCCGAGGCACGTTCAAGCTCAAGCGTAACGGCGACCATAATGCCCGCGGCGAGGGGCGCCAAATCGGATCATCCCGTTCCGTATGATCACTCTCGATTTGCACACGATCTGTGTTTTGTCTCACGACTTTTCTCAGTTAGTCTTGAGCGTCATCTGAATCATCCCAAAACGGACGTTCGGGACCAATCAGCTGGCATCGGTTCACGCGATTATCGGCCACCGACCCTAGTCAACCTCGATGGCTAGCTATCGTGTCATCAACACGTTGCAATCGCGAGGTTCGACGCCGAAAGGTTAAGCTCAAGGTCAAGCGTAGGAACGACATGTATGGGCTGTAAAGACGCCGGTGCACCGTGGTGAGCTCTTTGGGGGGTTTGGGCGAAAATTTAGGGTGCCCGCAAGTTTGCGTTTCGGACCGTCTGCGCGTGGGGGTTCGGTGAGTGCGGTATGACGCACTCAGATGAAAGCCTTATATTAGAGGTGATCTACGGCAGAGAAGAGCCCGAGCCCTCGAGTATCGACACTGCCCGCTACTGTCTGCTCTCTACGACTTTGCGATGAGCACTAGTCTACAGCGCACTAGGTGAGCTCATAAAATCACCATTCCGGTTATATCTCCCACTAATAGATCCCCCTCGCCCCTCCGCCTACCCAATGCCCAGTTCTTCCGGGAGCATGCAATCTTGCTCTTCCAGCTCGTCTGGATCTTCTTTCTGGGACGCAGACTCCGGTTCTGACTCGGACTATGACGTGCAACACGAGCATTCGGAATGGCGGGATTGTCTCCGAGGCATGGAGGCTAAATACCCACGGGGCAGTGCGGGGACAACCGTGACGCATATACCCTCGGGGAAACATGACGCAGTCGAGCCCGCGCGGCAGCGGCAGGGGGTTGTGCGCCCCACCGATGATTTAGTCGCTCAGCCCAAGCAGGAGTCTCCTCGACCAAGTTCCAGCATGCATTCATACACCGATGACCCCCCTACGTACGAGGTTGCGATTGGGAAGCTTCCGGGAAAAACAGACCAAAAGTCACCTGCTGCGGCCGTTCAGTTATCACAAACGAAAAATGGCTCACATCTGGCACTGTTTCAAGCATTGGCGGACGATGTACGCAAAGTGAGTGGTAATGATTCGTCATTTTCTACATTACTAATGCCCAGTCTTTCGTACGTTAGCATCCACATTGGGTCATACATAGCATATCGCGATGGCTGATGGATCCTCAATCGCCCGAGTTTTGGAT
>WSLO01000398.1:0-17439 GCA_019677385.1 Ceratobasidium sp. 392
ATATCAAATGAGTCTGGACCTGATGAGTAATCGTGAGTAAGCGGTCTAGACTAAGTATGATGTAATACAAGTATGACACATCGCTGACTAAGGTACTATATGATATAAGCGATGACAAATATAAATGTAATATGCCATATAAGGCAACTATCCTTCGAAGAGGATCTCAGAAAATAGTATAAATCGTGAAAATATTATAGGTATATTCGGTTATATTGTACGAGGGCTTGTAAGGTTGTTATGAGCGATTCTAGCTCATGACATTAAGCACTCAAGACACTTCCCGTGTCATAGAAGCCAGTACCACGAGAGCTGATACAACCGAAAGTGAACTTGGTTGGGGGCCGGGTAGTCGAATGGAGGACGCAATAGTTAGTGTTGGAGTGCTCAAATTTGAGACATATGCTTACCAACCCGAGTCTAGGAGAGCGGCTCACAGTTTCAAGGTCTTATGGCTTCACGCTCTACTCAGCGGCTCTCGGCATCCGATCAGGAGGCCGTCGAGGCGCTCGAGGTACCATGGAGTAACGTTGCGGAACAGGTAGGTTCTTTCATGATTACCTCACATCTGCTGACTTGTAATGTAGAACGAAACAATCGAAGCCTTGTTTGCGAGCACTCAAGACGCCATTGATGCCATGGCTGCGGCAGGTGAAGCTGAGCGTACGGCAGCACTTGCTAAACAGCATAACATTGAAAAGTGGTGCCTTGGCGTCGCTGTTTTGAGCTTTGCGTCAGTACTTGACGCTGAAACATACATCAAGATCGATGATCAGACAATTGACGATCGAATCAACCCACGTCCAATCAATGACGGACATAGAGTAGATCTAGCGAATGTGATAGGTGTTCCCGAGCTCAAGACCGATTATAAGACTCCAATTCACGTAATGATTGACAAGAAACTCATAGACAAGGACTGTTTGAGACAGATGAAGAAGCGAGATCTGTATAGGTGAGTTGAAATCACGCAATAGGCCATGGGTCATACCTACCTAATGTCCGAAAATCCCAGCCTGGAGGAGCGCCCCCCCCTCTTCAAGTTGAACAACGTCACTGAAGAAGAGCACGTCCTGCGAAAAGAGGTTTTTTGGAAGCAATCCTTAGATGACAAGCACTGGCTTACCACGGAGGAGTTAAAAACTCGCATGTCCCGCATTCGCGAGCTACGCGATAAGCGCCCGAAAGCAACGACGATAAACGGTACCCATCGATCAAGCGCCATGCAGTTAGTAGCCCAATCGGCACACAGCACGCGGGAGTCCCTTATACAGGAAGCTCGCGAAGGCAAGGCAGAGACGATCTCTTGGAAGAACCGTGCCGCCAAGCTAATGCGCGATATTGCCAACTGTACTTATCGAATCCTGGTGTTTGCTCGTGCGTTTCTCGATTCATAAATAGCGTGACATCTGATTAATGGATTTTCTCATACTGGCTGTTGGACATATAGACGACACACCAGCCACGATAGTGACAGAATTGGCCCGCAACACTCAAAAGCCACCTCAACTTGGTCCCAGTAACGCAGAACACATCTGGATTGTTGGACAACAGTACCATCTATCCATCAAATCGTTCAAAGAACTGAATCCGGCGCTCCCTCACGCCGACATCATGAATCTAGCACGCCGCGACTTCAATGCTCGACAAGGTTATGTGGATGAGCTACCAGACCTACGACGCACAACAGTTCAAACAGAGGGAGATGTTCATGAGGAAGAGGCTAACGGCAGTAAAGGAAAGCAGAGAGGGAGGAAGAGAAAGAAGAGCGAGAGCGCATCACACTCAATCGGCAAGAACGAAGGCGACACCACGTTTGAGAAACTAGGCTCTAAAGGCCCGTTGTTGGAAATGGTGATAGCGACACGAGGACTCTGGGCGGTTTGGAACCATATGGTTCTGCCATCCCACGGAACAACTATGCTACGGGATGCTGGCAGTGCGCTTGCGGTCAAGCTATGGCTGGAGATGGAAAACCTCATATGCGTAAGTGTTTTGAGAGCTGAAATACAGCTTTACCACCCGCAGCTCACGTATGACTCAAAGATAGCAAATGTGACGGATTTCGATCAGCTGACAGCGTGCGAAAGCTATCTAAAGGGCAAGAAGACCGTGACAGATGGTTACGATGATGCGGTTGGGATGTGGAACAGCATGAGCGTTCGAACGTCCAAACAGCCGGTCCTGCTATCCTTGTGGACACTCGAGCTATCTAACGAGTTTGACGGCCATTGGAGCAATCGATTTTCCCTTACCAAGCAGCAAGAAGATAAATCCCCGTTACCAATATGGACTTCTGAGACAGCAGTCCGCAAACTTCGCAGGGTGTTCTGGGAGTTTGGCAGCAGTTCAACTCTTCAGAATGGCGATAGGTGGCACCGCCTACTTGGTGCACGGTTCCGTCTCTACTCTCTACTTCCTACGGCTCCTCCCACCGTAATTGACGATGGGCCGAAGCCAGGTCCTCCATTGTCTGATACTCGACCAAGTCCTGGCCCGGCTTTCTTTTATCCTGGCGTAGCAGTTCCCTTTGAAAAGCGTATTGTTCAACTAAACAGACATGCGGTGAAAATTCCTACAGGCGAAAGCGCTTATCTGGTGAGTTATATCACGTTCTCCAGCCAGGTTCCAATTACCATGACTCGCGATTGGAGCGAGATCGGTGACCATTAGATAATCATAAAGCTGATAATGGTCCTTACTATCGCGCAGATTACATTTTTGATTGATCGAAACGCCTTAATGTGGGCGAAGTCCAGCGGCATGGACAGGACAAGTAACATAACAAACAACTGGTATTATTCGAATACATGGACCCACCTAGCGCTGACCTGGGCTTACGAGGCGGTTGGGCTAGGGCCAATACAGGCACGGCTCTCCCTAGTAAGTAATTTTTTATATAATTCAAGGCTGCATTGATCGCATATCATGGTAGATCTCCTCTATACTGAATGATCCTGAACTACACCGGGCGATGAAATCGGTCGAAGCCGTTCTTTCCAAACAATCAGACCGTACCCTTGACAAGTGCATGAAGTTATGCTCATCGAATAAGTCTGGCTCATTAAGCTTCCCGATCGTTGAAGCTCTCGAAAAGCGTCCAGGATGGAGACATGGCTCGGCATCCACGGTTCGAAAGAAATTACAGAACGCCTGTAAGGCTCTTTTTGAGTACACACAAAACAGGCCGCCAGGTTCCAAGCTCGAACACGTGCTCAGCGACCACCCCATTTTGACCGACCTCATTTCTGGAGAGTTTTGGAGCAGTGTTCAGTATAAACGCTGGGTACAAGGTTGGCCGACCGGTGGCTCGGACCATAGAGTGGCTATATGCGGGGTTGGCTGGGGTTTTACACTGGATTATTATCAGGAACTCGTCCTCGCCTATATAGTCCGCCATCCCGATTTCCTAGTTCTCATCGAGTGCGCGGAGAAGATTTGCCGTATGCGTGGGCAGAAAATCTGGTTTAGTGGCCTATTCGATACACAGACTCTTCAAGATAAGCCTCCTGAGCCCCTGACCCCTGTGGAGCCATCCGAGAAGACAGCCAAAGCCGCAAAAAAAGACAAGCCAAGCAAGAAGTCAGGCGAGGACTCGCTCCCGCCTAAGCTCGACACTCTGTCTGCGTCCACAAGAAGGAATGTCAACGCCTTGCAAGCGCCACATCCGAATATATCGTCTAGCAAAGCTGGTTTATCGAACCCTGCAGTAACCGAGGTCCAATTAAACATCACTCCAGCCGAAAAGAGAACACCGCGCACTACCAAGGAAACTAAAGACAAGAAGGGCCTGTTTGAATCAGAGTTGCCGGCGGCTGCTTCGGACGATGACCTAATTCTTCAAATGGGCTCGACCATCCGTGACGATGATATAATCGATGTCGACCAGCTTGACGATTCAGATGGTCCAGGGGTCGATGCAGGAGTCGAAACAACGAACACACCTTCAACTAAGAGTAAGTTCTCATTGTTTGCTCACCATCTAAGAGTAAAAGTCTCAGCACTGAACCTGAAACTGTGTCAGTCGCGCAGGTTTCTTTTGCCTCCCAAGTTTTTCGCGAGCGCTATGGCTTGACGCCGAACAACCCAAGGGCGGCCTCTCTGCTTTCAAGTGACACTGGGAAGGCAATCTTGCTCCGAGACCTGATCTCTGCGTCGATGCCCGACATCTTTCTCTTCACACCTGAATGCTCCTATTTGTTTCTTCAGAATGTGGACGGTCAAACTCTCCGGTTGAGGGACTCAACGAACTTCCAGAAGAACGACAAGCTCGGTCGATATATTTTGACTGAGTGTCGTGAGGTCATGACCGGAACTTTCCGGGAGATCAATGAACAGCAATTCACTCTCCGAGACTCTCTTTGGCTGAAGACGCACCAGACATTAGGTGATTCTCAGAGTGCACCGAATGTTGTATTACATCTCGCGGGCTGGTTACGGGATATTTGTGTGAGCACTGAGCAGACTGTGGTTTAAGTTTACCTGACATGATATATGATTCAGGTGTCTTTTGTCCTCGAATGTGCACAGGCTATATCTCGAGCGTCGGGCTGCAAGATCCAAGAAGCAATGACAGAAGTTGCAATGATGGTCAATAGCGACGAGCTTTTTGAACATGATATTCTGCGGTTGGAACAATACCAGGATGCAATTGGTGTGTGGTTGAACTTCAAGCACACATTTCCTCTTGTCGTTCAAGGCTATAGTCAGTACCAGCTGAGCACGCTACTTATGAAATACTGCGATTACTGACTGTTGCGGTTTAGTTGAAGAACAAGGTCTGTCACATGTATATGTGGGCGAGGTACCTATATCTGCTGCAGGTGCTCTCAATTCATGCCATATATGCCGCGTTTTACTGATGACATATCATTTACAACTTTGAAGCAACCGAGTCTATTCGCTTGATTTCCTCGAACATTCATAACGTTCATGCTTCCGGCTCAACTCTACGTGAGAAAAATTATCGAACGGTTTTAGGTGCACAGGCTCTCGGCCACAGCAACAACGCCATCAGTGGATCATTTGTTACATACAGCGATCCCATAGCTCCTCCAGAGCCTGAGGCGATGACTCTTCGAGATGGCTTTGACAGAACGATTGCGCAGGAGACCCTACTCACTAAGGGCAAAGGTTGGCGGAAAGTCAAAATCGCATACAACTACAGAACTTTGCAGTTCACGCACTCCGCGTTTTCAACTGGAGTCTTCGGGCCAGAGCATGATTCCGACTACGATACAGAAGATGAATCGGGAGATCACCCAATCCCTTTGGTTGGCAGTTGGGACACCGAAGGAAAGGAGCTCCGAAAGATCAGGGATCAGACTTTGAAGGACGTGACGAGCCAGTTTGACATAGAGATATCCGACTCAATTGCGAGCTACCGCCTGCAACTGGAGCAAGGCTTATTGCGCTACGCGTCAAAAGAAGGTGTTGAGCGGGTGCCTAAAGCAGACGGAATCCTCTGGGCGATGCAGGATACGGCAGACAGGTCTCCCAGGCTGAAGACATTGGGTCATTCTCACTTTGCCACCCCATTCAAGCTGAGCGTTCCTCGCCCCGAAGGCCCGAAATTACCCACAGCTAGAAATAAGGACAAGGGCAAAGGGAAAGAAGGCTCGACCATTGACAGAAACCCTAGCACGAAACCTACATTTTCGATAGTGCTGCCCGCGCCTGTAAGGGCTGTTTCTTCGTCATCCACCAACACTCGGCCAAGTAGATCGCAGAGTGGACTGAACTTGGCAGCCATAGGCGGCGGGCCAACACTCTCCCAGCGCTCGGACTTGAGTCGCCGAGGTATGTCCGAACCAAGGGTGCCGGGCCTCGAGAAATCATATTACACCCAGCTGGGTATGACGATAATAGGAGAGGAGCGGGATTCTATGAACATCTCCCCACCTGGCTCAAACGAAGAAACGAGCGCTCCACCAAGCCTTGTGGATCCGGACGAGCCTTTGGGTGATATTGCTAACGAAACCTACCAAGAAGCAAACAGTCCCGCTGGTGCCGGTCCATCAAACAAGACCCGCAAGCGTGATCGTCGTGCAACAATAGGAAGTAACAGTACGAAAAGCACCGAACGCGGCGAAAAACCGGCCAAAAAACGTGCATATCGCCCCCCAAAGTCTCCCGAGTCAGAGATTTCTTTCAAGTTCGAGAAGAAAATTCATGAGCAGAGTGAAGCAGACAGCGATGAGGCCGGATTTTGGAGCGATAGGCGCAAAGTGAATGAGGATCAAGACTCGGACGATAGTTTTAGGCTCTGACGAATTTGTTGCGATTACAATGTGACTGGGCTATTTAAATATGTATCAGGTACAGTTCATTGACCACTAAATGATATTCGCTGTATCTTGTAGTGTATGCGACACTCAAACGAAGTGCGGATGGAGGAGAAGCTGAGTTCAAGCAGTACATAGAAGATGACGGTTTTCTAGAACACAGAGGACGGGAATAATGGGATGAACAACCCAAGCGAGCAGTTAGTACAGGTCACGTGACGACGACCATAACCGACAACCCGGCACAGGACTTCACCCGCTTTCAGCCAAGCTCTGGGTGGGGAGGCCAGGCATAGACTAGGCATTGACCCGGCTTAGACTGGGCGAAATCCTAATATAGATACATCGTTGAATGGTAATTTCTCCAAGTCCGAGAGATCAGCCTTGGGCCAGGCTTAAATTCTTAATCCAGCAAACAGATCGACAGGGTGCATTTGCAATTTTTAGATCAACTGACACGTCAAGGATTGACGCGACTTGGAGCTCCCCACCACCACGCCACATCTCCTGTCACCGACACCTCTCCCGGCCACATATCTCCTTATATCGACCCTAGGGCCGCCAGACACTCCCCGATATTCTGGCCACCCAAGCGCCCCAAGCACTCGTTATAGCCCTCAGAGGTCCCAGCATGGCTGAATCACCAAGCCTACTTATAGAGCTTACTCGGTACACCTCTTTCCTAATTATTTCATGCTGATTTCTTACTTCGTATCCATCAGCGTCCTCCAATTGACCATCGCGGCCCCCGGTCTCTCCCATACGCGCAACTATACCAGCTCCGCCTCCGCTTCCCGCACGGAACACAACACCAGCTTCGAATGAACCGGGCCAGAGGCGACTGTGGTTTGCGGAACTTGCTTGAGGGGGTGCGAGTTCAGACCTGGAGGGGTGGAGACGTTTGCGTCTCGGGCGAGGCGAACGAACAGTGTAAATACCGGTGGGAGGAGGATATCGAGCACTGGTGGAGAGTCTGGGGCAGCCCTGGGGGTATCGGGAAGTGCGACTGGCGAGGCGATGGTCGTCGACTCGGCTGCTGCAACTGCGACTACCACTACCCCCACCGCAGCTGGGGAGGATGCTGCGATAGCTTAGGTACCGGTTCTGGCACCAGCTGCGGCACTGGCATTGGCAGTCAGAGCCTCGCCTCGGGATGTGGTTATGAACGCGATGGAGGTCCGAGCTCTCAATGTGGCTTCCGCATCCGCGCCTTCGGGACCAACGGCCCTACCTTTTCACTATCGTCAACTACGACTACTCCAACCCGCCGAAGGAGAAAGTCTTCACCAGACCCAGCCTTAGGGCCGTATACTCGCCAATCGATCGCTTCTCTCCCTGCTCATCCGCCTTCTCAGGTCCCGGCCCCTCCTGCGCCGGCATCCACGATACGGACCGCGCTTCTAATCCTCCTGGCCTCGCTTGCCATGCATCAAGAGGACTATCGGAGGATGTAGTTGAAGCGGGCGCGTTAGGCCCTGTTCTCAGTCAAGCTGGATCTCGACCCGGCAAGACTTCAGGCGGAGGCGAGGGTGTGACGGGTGTGTTGGGTACACTTGGGAGTTCAGATGTGGGAGTTCAGTGGAGCGGGACGATGGTCGTGAGGGCGTTGGGTTGGAGTACAAGCGTCTTACGGTACATCATATTTCATGCGCTGTTGAGTGCGGTATTGATTTGCGCTCAGTACTGAGTTAGACGACTCTGGGATCGGACGGTGCCAGCTGCAGTGTTAACGGTTTATTGCAATATGTTGAACTAGTATTTGCCAATGCGAAAGGTATGTTTTATGTTTCGTATTTGAATCAACCAGCTCATTTATGCTGTGATCCTAGATGTTCATTTGGGATGGCGATATTGCTCGACCGGCGGAATTCGCCAACGACACCGAAAACGCAATTAAGCTCAACGCATTATGGGCGATCAAAACTTGTTATTCAAGGCAACCTCGGCAGAGCGTAAAATCATATCATCAGTACTGGTATTCCCAAGGCTGAACCGGTGAGTCCTTGGCCAATTGCCCAATCGGTTTTCTAAGACGCTATCTTTTTAGGCTACTAGACGAATCCACAGACGACATCCTCGAACAAGCGCTCGGTATCATCCGCGACACAAAAGCCTCTGACTCGGACGCCAAATGGCTCGTCCCATACGTCACCCCTAGCCGAATCCTCTCTTCTATCGAACGCGCGCTCCCGTCTGAATTTACCTCGCTGGCCACCTTATTTGTGCTTGACCACATCTCTACCATCCCTTTCATTGGTACATTAGCCCTTTCCCGTCGCCGATTGCTTGGGCATAGGGATACGCCCGTGCGATTGCGGCTACGCAGTATGTTAGGACGCTTGCGAGTGGTGTGCCGAGGAGATTTAAGGGAGCTAAGGGAAGTTGGGACTGATGCGAGGGGTGTGGATCACCAATCTCTTGTAGGTCAGGCAATGGCGTTGTGGCTGCAAACAAATCGGTCAGTAGGGTTCTCTAAACGACGAACATACTTACCCTTTTTGAGGTTTAATGCAGGGAGACGAGCCGTATGGATCCAAACGCACCCAGTCCCAGGTAAGGTTTACGAGCGGAGTCAGATGGCGTGGGATGTGCGGAAGCCGCACGAACATCGAGCGAAGGGTGAGCACCGGGTTATCGCGCATATACAATGATTTACCATTAGTCGCGGACGGAGGGAGCGCGGAACGTCGAGGCATGCTCTGAGCACGAGCGCTGGTGGCGCGTGTGAGCGGAAAAACTTTTTTGGTCCGAGAGGGCGCTTGAGGGAGGCCCATTTTTTGTTTCTTGGTCGGAAGTTCATCGTTGGGCATCGTACGAGAGAGCAGAGGGCTGGTGGAGGATGAGCACACCAGGAGAGGGGTGAATATGCTCCTTTACAGTTGATCTTCCGCCCTCTGGCGCTTCTATGCGCACGGACCGAATAGAATGAACTGGACACAACGGCGCGTTGCGACGCGTCGCCGAAAGTAGCGCGCGAGTGACTCAATCTGGCGGTGAGGAAAAGCATGCGAATCACTATACTATTTTGGATGCGTATGTAATATACAAGAAGTGATGAGATTAATAATTAGCTAGATGGGTGGAGATGAAAAGAGGGTCGAGAGCCGAACCAGTAATTGCCTAGCCTTAGATCAGCCATAGACCAGCCTTGGACCAGCCTTAGATTGCCAACCCGCACTGATTCCTAGTCGAGAAAATTTAGTCTTGGCCCAGTCTTAGCCTGGCCTCCCCCACCCAGCCTTTGGCTGAATGCAGGTGTAATCCTGCGGTGCCCAGATCCTAGACCTGCATCTGAGAAAAGCCATGATTGAGTTTATCAATAATCCGCTCTAATTATGCGTAATTATTTGGTTGTGGGAGCTATGCACTCCCCCCCTCTTGTTATGGATAATTGAGAGTGATTACTTTGGGCAAATTCTCAATTACACCAAATCATATGAGGATTTATTCAGACTAGCGTGAGCAGGCAGCTCCGCTGCCCCACTCACCCTAGTGCCTGTGGCGCGCCAGAGCTTTGCACCCCGCGCACTACACAAAATGTCAGAGCTCAAACAATAAGAAAGATATATAGTAAAAGATATGAGCTAAAGGTGCTCAGTGATCTAGAGGAATGAGAAGGAAATCTATATTGACAAAGAGGTCGAGTTCTTGGTTAGACACCCTCGAGCTTGCCCTTATTATATACATATGTGAGCCACAATCAAATCTACATGTACATACAGATGGTGTGATATCAAGTCATACCGGTATTTGCAATCAGATTTGAAATACATCTTAGTCATCAATCTGGAACATTCCATAAGTCATGTGATATAAATATATCCAAAAAGGGAACTGTCTCTGGAAAATGTTAATAATCCAGAATATACTCTACAGTGCCTCCAGGCACTTTGCCACCTCCCGGAGGATCCTTTGGAACCAAAATCTCCCAAAGGCTTCTGCCACCGGGGTTTTGAGGTACTGAACCTGATTTTAGTGCCAAACAACTCAGAATGAAGCCAGGAACCAGGCTTGTGCTTTTTGTTTTGATTGATTGAGTTTGTTGTTTGTCTGATGCTAACATTTGAAACGACACGTGCTTATGTCCTTTTATGGTTATAGCGCTTATCATATTGGCTAAGTGTCAACTCTTATCAGCTGATCTATGCTTAAACTGTATGTTCAATGAACACATTACTAAAAATCCAACAACTTGAGAACATTGTATTTTCACATCGACTTAATGATTAAGACTGCATATGGACTCTCGGACAGTGTGAGGCCAAGCCAACCCAGAGGTACAATTGCAGGGATTGCCCTTGACTAACAGACATTAAGCCAAATCATGGAAGGTGGCTGGTGGCCAAACTGCTAAGTAGAAATGAAGCCGTCCCACAATGGTTGGCAGGTGCAAAGCAACTGGTGACCAAGACGACATCAGTTTGGGTGTGGTTGTGGTACTTCCGGGTCCTGTTGCGGCTCAGTTGTGGTGGCTGGGACTTTGGGCGCTTGGTCGTTGATAATCTTGGGCTGTTCCGGGGCGATCGCGTCCGGGTTTGGTTGCACTTGGCCCGTTCTTGTTCTCGGGCCTTTTGGTTTCCAGACCCTCAACAGTTTTCGTGGGTTCTCGTTCTCGATGTGGGTTTCGCCTGCCGGCAAAACGAGTGAGAGTGAGTCCGTAGGAAAAATCTGCATCGCACCGGCTTGTCTGAGCCAATCTTTCCCTAGCAACAATTCAAACGCCCCTCGAGAGTCGATAACTTCAAACCAGATCGGCCAGGTGGACTCGCAATATTTGACTATTGCGACTCCTGTGCCCATCGACGGCGCGCACGTCCCGTTTGCCATTTGACAGACAATTTGTGAGTCTTGTAGTCTGCCAACAAAGTGTTCAATCTGACCCCAAATGGTACTGTCCAATACGCACAGCATTGCTCCTCCATCCACTGTACCCCACATCCCTCGCTCGTTTACTTCATCCCTTCCGAGTAACGCCACCCGCATCTTAAATGGCCACTCCCTTTCTCCTGCTTTGTCTTCCATAAGCCCCACGTCTACAATCACCTGCTCGGAATAAGTTGAAAAAAGAATAGATTTAGAGCGTATACACTCGTTCGAGACAAAATTGTGAGCGACTGTCCTAAGCGAATCCTTATCATCCGATTCCGAGCCAACTCGCACACCCTGCTTGCTGGCTTTGTTTGGGTCAGCGTGGCTGCCATCTGCGCGCGCTGACCCTATTTGTTTCCCTGATCGTACAAGTTGGAATTTGGGTCATCTTCCGGCTCCAAAAACTCCACTTGGTTTGTTTCGCGGAACCTTTGCTGGGGTGTCGGCGTGCCTGGCTGGGTGCCTGCTGCCCAAGGTCAATCCCTCAAGACTCTTGACATCTGTCCACGCGTGATACGCTCTTGATCCGGTAGGCCTAACTCCTCTGGCATGGGACAATTGACGAATTTATGGTCGCCCAGACCACACTTCGAGCAGAGGTCGGCGGTGGGCTCGTATCTGCCTGGAGTGAGTGGGTACGGCCTTTCCACTGTCGGGAACCATGAGCCATGCTGGCTGTGCCACCATTCTACGCTGGCTTTATGCTGCGCGAATCTCTCGGGCGTGTCTGGTATGAGAGTTGCCGCTGCGGGTATCGGGAGGTCGGCTCGGACTGCTCGCACAAGGACTGAAGGGACTGGTCCCGCCGGTGTTTGCGGGGTCGATGGTGGGGCGGCTGGCATGTGTGGCGGCAGCTGGCGAGTCAGAGGCGTTTGCAGGAGGGGGCATGACTCCTGTGGCGGTACAGGCGGCACAGCGGGTGCGGACGCGACTGGTTGTAGCGCGCGAGGCGCAAAGCGGACTTGAGGTGTATACGGCTGGCGGCGAGGCGTATATGTTGGTGCACCCTGGGGTGTAGCAGGAGGTCTTGGGGTTGCGGGTGTGGCGGTAAACTGCGGCTGAGGCCAAGTCTGGGCAGGCGGCAGATAGACGGGTTTGGTATCGGGTGGGCCTAGCGAGAGGGACTTCCAGGACTGGAAAACCGATTCGTGTTCGTACGCTGCCAGGATGGCCCTCAAACTCAGGCTGCCAACGTCCTTGATTAGGGCCTCGAGGTCGTCGACGTATCGGTCTTTGCAGGGGAGCAGGTCAACTAGCCAGGGCGGAAGGTCGGTTTCAAGGGTCTTAGAAACGCGATCTTTGTCCGTGCTGTGGATATTCCTTCCTAGCTTGCAGTGACGGTCGGCCCAATCTAACTGTGGCTTGGTTGTCTTCTGCTCGTCTGTCAACTTGAGTACCAGATTGTCCGGATCGAGGCGGTGATTGTTCCATTCGCGTCTATCCGCCTCCTTCTGCGCCTCGACATCGATTGGGGGGGTGGGCCAGTGCTGCTTGATCTCGGGCTCAAGCAGGGACCACTTTTTGGCCTTTGCTTGACCCGCTTGTGTCGACTTGAGTTTGAGCAGCCACTGGTGGGCCGGGCTTCAATACACGAGATGATTTTTCCATAGCTTTGCAATGCTCTCGTCAGTCTGACCGAACGTGTATTGTTTGAAGTAATAGCGGAACTCAGCTTTGGGAATAGACTGACCCCCGCCCGCAAAACGTTGCAACCCAGCAAGCTGAGTGACAGCGTCTCGCAGCGACGGCGTGGAGCCAGCCATAACACTCGCGGCGGCACAGCCTAAAAATGGGGGTGTTTGGGGCCCCGGGATAGATGGTACGACTGGAGTCGTGTGAGGAGCTTGACTTCTCGGTGCGGGTTCGCTTGGTGCGACGTAAGGAATAACCACAATTGTCGGGGATGGCGTGTGGTCCAATCTTGGTGAACGGGAGGCTGATCGTGACGACGGATTACTGTGTTCAAACAAGAGAAGTAGGACTCTCGGGGGGTTGGGTGCGGATGGGAGTGAAGAACGCCTGGTTCGGCGGGTGACCGGGGTTGAGGGTCCCTGTGATGCCTTGTCGTCCACGTCTGTGTCTAGCTCAAGGGTGTTTTGGACTGCTGGACTCGGTGGAAATGGGATGTTTGAGCTTTGTGGGCTCGAGTCTAGCGATGTGATGAGGGAACTTAGCGAGGGCGGAGAGGACGAACGCGGGTCACGTGCAGTCGGGGGTGCTGGTGACAAAGAAGGCTGCGGCGTAGGCAGATAGAGCGTTGTAGAGGCTTGTCGGGCCTCTTGTTCTCCCCGAGAGATGAAACGGCCTGCTTTGTCTCTGGGCTGTTCACGGTGTGTACGTGAGCGTGCCGTTGTTGTCGGTTCAAGAAAAAATCACAAGTAAACACGTTTTTCACGCGGAAAAGATGAGAAACGTGCTGTAGTCGCAGTGCTTCTTAGCACCAAGGTTTGTGGAAGTCGCAGGTATCGATCCCACCTCGTCACCACGGTGGACACGCCTGGGTGTGGTGGACAGGATGATGTATAAGCTATGGCACGTGACACTAAGTACAGGCGCCGTAGGCGCCGACCCCACTACAGCGCGAAACTATTTTCCATCTCATTGCAGCAGGCCGCCCCCATCGGTGAGGTTTACTTCTATCTTTAACTTATGACCTATCACTCATGTTAATCTATAGCTGGATAAATGGGGAAGTGTGTGAAGCCCAAACAGTGGCGTACGCTAATTGTTATCCTTCCTGCTGCTCTGTTTGAGGCCTGGAGAGTCAACAACACAATCCCCCCAGACAATATACCGCGTGGAGACCAACAATCCAAACACTTCAAGGCACAAACATCAAGCGCAAAGAAGGTGTATGGGCGGCATTGGAATGCATACAACAACCTTGAAGGGATAGTTGAAGATGAGCTGACAATGGAGGGCTGTGCGCCAGCAAGAAGCCCACGCAACTACTACAGCAACTGTATGCGGTATTTTGTTGCGTATCAGTCACTTTTTTGACACAAGCTCACTCAAACGGGTATCAAGGAGATGACAGCGCTTCTTGCACAGTTATGTCCATTTGGTCCCAAGTTTTCATTGTGCAACACATATCAGCGGGCATCTCTTGAGATATGGTAACATTTTTGGTACTTGGATGTACAATTTTGAATGCGCTAACTGAGTTCTTATCAACATCAATACAAACAGCCACGGTCGTGGGATGTTCAAGGCAACCATGGCTAAGGGGTTTTTGAGGCACGCTGAATGTTATCAATTGGTTTGTATTTCTTGTGTTTCTCAATATACCCTACCTAACAGTTACAAATAGGTCCAACGGCTACAGGCGATTGAAACCCCAACAGAAGACGATATTGCAACAACGGAGGCGCTATTGAAAGCAATGCGTGATGGTCCAGAGCACAAGGCTCAACAAGGGAGACTCGATGCTATATTGGCCGGGGATGCTTGTTTCCGCGAGAAAGGTAAGCGTTAATTCTGGTACTGTTATTCTCTAATCAATCCTTACAGAGCGCGTCTGACTTTCAACTACACCGGCCAAGGTTGACTTTAGAAAAGAGAACGACGCACCCTACTACAACATCTTAATTGATTTCTGCTCGGCCGAGGGGGAACTTGCTGTATACGGTGATGGTCAACGGCCCAAGAATGGGGTCCATCTTGCGTGTTCAGGATCAACTGTCTTGTACTCACATGTTTTCCACTTTGGGATCCGCTACGGGGTTGCCTCGCATCATCGAGGTAAACGGTCACGATACAGCTTTATCAATGACCGTATCCCGGTTATCATCCAGAAGATTTACGAGGCAACTTTGGTTGTTGGCAATGAGGAACGCAAGTTTCTTGCCGTCATTGTCCAACAATCTGTTCAACCACAACAACAGCCAATTTTCCCATGGAGCAACTGGTAAGCTCATATTCATACCATTGTTAACCTTGGCTCACTCTTGGTAGGGCAGATCATCTGGGTATTGCGGCCTGGGAATATGATGAGCTTGAGCCGCCTGAGGCTGTTTGCGCAAGCGCGCTGAACGGCGTCTTGGCTCTTTCAGACATTGAAATGACCTACGGTCATTATTGGATCACATTTGCAATGGTCCACGTAAGTACCCATCTTTTATATAGCATAAATTAACGAAAAAAACTGCTTAGACTGAGCCTGAAGACCTTGCCAACAATGTAGACACAATGGATTAGATGTTAGGTAAGCGCATATACCCCATCTTACGAGTTTTCTTTTGACCCCATTCATTTATTGTAATTAGGTTGACGTATGAACATATTTTTACAGGATTTGGGGCCACATAAATAATCAGAAATGACAGCCAGCCATCAACTCATTACATAACACAAAACAGAGTGCATCTATAAACAAAATGATGTCGAAACCAAAAGGAAAGGCAAATGAGACGAAAGTGAGTACCTTATTCACCAGTTAAAGGCAGAACCTTGATTCCCTTGATGTGGGAGGGAACGGTCAAAGGACCAGGTGTTGGCTGCGCACCAGGCGCTGCCGCCGTATCCTTTGATTCCCCCAGTTTCCTGTCCTTCTCTCCCTTTGACCTCCTACTCTTCCCCTCCTTCACCTTTTCCTCGCCTTTTTTCCGCTTCTTCCACTCCTTCTCACCCTTCCCATCCTTTGACTTGCGTGATCTACCCAAGCCCTCCGGCGCTTCTACAGTAAGGCTGTCAGGCAAGAATCCGGCCCCGGGGATTCCCGCAAACCGCCGGAATTTTTCCCGCGGTTTCCGGCAGTGCCAGCGCCGGTGCAGGTGCCAGAACATTATTTGTACGCCGGGTTGCTGGCCGGATACCACAGGGAACTGGCAAATAAGCACTGAAATACCCGCATTTGCCCGCAGAATTCTGGCATATCCCTTACCAGAACACCAGTGTTGTAAGTATTTTCAAGCACATATTGCATTGTTATGGATGACAGGCAACAATGATTAAGTACAAAGACGGGAGAAAAACAACCAAAAGATAAAGCTATAATGTGACTCGAAGAAACAGAGCAACCCCAGAGTTGAATGGCAGTTTCCTTGTCAAATGACGTGCGCGAGCCAAACCACCTGATGCTTTACGAGATACATTTCGACGACGGGAGCGGAAGCATGAATTTGGAGACTAAAATATTACAGTCCTAGAAAAATACAGGCGGGTGGAACAGACGGCGCGAATAAAGCGAAGGGGCAGTCACTCACAGCCGGAGGCGGCGATATGGGAACAGTAACCTGCTCACAACAAACTGGTCGTCGATGAGTGACGTCAACCAAATGCCAATTCAACCTCGCCCGGGAGGGCCAACCCAACACGACAACGATTCACGGAGACCACCAAGAAAACAACAGATGGACAACTAGACGGGCGGCTGCTCCAAAAACCTCTGACCGAATGCGTACCAAATGTTGCAGCCCGCCGGCTCCTATCTCCATCCGTTCAACGCGGGGCAAATTGAGGTAATCGGGACGATCAGACTTGCAGACCGTGGGCGAGGAAACAGGAAGTGTTGATGCTTGGCGGCTCGGCCACCAACACTAAGGATCCACGACCGCCTATCGTAGACCAATAAAGAATGACCAACGAAGAGGCTGTGGTGCAAGCACCGTTGGTCCTCGATCGAAAGACAAGATGTTGTTTCGGTGGGGGAGCACTTGGAGCGGCAACTGGGACAATCGAGGGCCTCATTGATCTGTCATAGGCGACTGCATTGCCTCCAGATATTGAGTGTGACTTGTTGCTGTGTGAATAAACAAGCGTCAGTCAGTCGAACCAATCTGGGACTGGATATTTTGGGCGGTAGATGCGGGGCCGAGGCACTGGAAAATGCGCGAGGCAAGGTTCGAGATTCCAGCCAAAGGCCAGGCATCCCCCAAAGAGCGGACATGTACACAGGCACGTAGGTAGATGAAAGTGAAACCTACCTCGGTCTAGTAGAGCCATCTTGGAGCCTTTTTGATTAGACAGGGGAAGGACGTTCGTGAGGCGAGCAAAGCCTTCGCGCAGGTCGTCGTGGTGGCGCTGTTCCGACTCGATGCGCTGAGGGCGGATCTTCTTGCGGCGGGGACAACGTATACCATAGTCAGCACTGAACGAACAAATATATAGGGTCAAAAATGACATACAAGTCCATGGGCATGTTGAGTCTGAGCGCGCTCTCGCTGTCGCTCCCGTACGAGTCCTCGTCGGCCATGCGTGTTATGACCCACGTGACAGTCATAACGTAATCAGGGAATAAATCTACGATTTATCACATTTTTTCCGAAGACAAACAAAGCACTTTCAA
>WSLO01000399.1:0-17418 GCA_019677385.1 Ceratobasidium sp. 392
CAAATCTCGAAGCGAGCAATCCAGGCACCCAGTTTGCCAACACTCCGGGCCGTCGGCTTCGAAGCTTTTCTCGGATCGAACACTAATTCGAATGTTCAGAAATCATCCAGGCACACGCAAGAACAAGAAACAGACTTACTGGCCAACTTGGCGCCACTTCCCATCAAGTCCTTTCCCACATTCATAGACGACGATTCGAAAACGACGCCTCGATTTCTGCAGAAATTAACAGGAAGTGGAGATTGAAATCCAATGTTCCGATCCGCCGCTCTGATCTCGCGCGAGCCTTTGAGGGCAAGATATTAGTACTGCGAGCGAGAAAATGGTTGGAAATACACTCACTGAGGTAAGAATGACCGCCTTCTGTGCGGCAGGTCCCAAACACTAACCTCCGATCCTCACAAATGTCCTGTAATATCCTACGCATTGCGTTCTACCGAGACCTAGTAAGCGTAAAAGAAACATTTTAACAGACCAAGGCGCACCGTATTTTAGATTATCACCGATTTCCAAACCAAGCGTTCTTAGTCTCGCTTGCGTTCATATCCTTGCCTCCCCACACGAGGTCTTCATCGAGAAAGACAGTAACGTGGCCACTAGGGGAGCGAGGAGGAAACTGCTCTAGGTCCAAGTCTACTCCCACTTCCGTCACCAGAAAGAAGGTGTAATAATTTGACAGGAATTAGTTCATTAGTAGCGTGGGCAAGGTGTCCGCTAACACCTGTCATATTAGTAGACCCTCAAATCTTATTAGTTTTGGGCCTCGACCCGTTAGTTAAGCTGTTTCACGTCGAGCCTTTTAGTCCTTCGGGCCCTAAAATGGACATATCAGACACTAAAAGCGGTGAAATTAGTTACGGTTGGGGGACCAAATTAGGCCTCGCGCCTGCTAAATCTGTCCAATTAGCTGCGTATTAGTAGCGACGAGTACCTCGCATTAAGTAAAACAGGTATGAATTAGTTCGGCAAGGTTTCATTAGGTCACATTAGGTCGCATTTATCTTGCTTTTTGTTACCAAGGGGGCCCATTAGTCCTTCATTATCACTCATGAGCTGGGTGGACATAATCATGATATTGACGTTCGTTGGAGGTACAAATCATCGGGGGATAACAGATGCGTAAAGCAAAAATCGTAAATCAAAAAATCGTAAACAATTGGGCGGACAGGCACAGCGGCGGCAATGGTTGCGGCGGCGACGGGAGCTATCAGGCATCTTCGTCGCTGTCAGCCACGGTCTTCATCGAACGGTCGCCATCAGCCTCAGTTACGACTGCGCCAGACGTGCCTTCGCCGTCACTGGCGTCATCATCGTCGGTATCGTACGGGGCCAGGTTGCCATTGGCGTCGAAAAACTTGAGCTCGCGGGGCTTACTGGGAGCGCAGTCATCATCTGATGGGTCGTCTGCGTTGGTCTCCGCATCACCGGTATCGCCTCCCTCGCCTCCTTCCAGCACGGCCATACCATCGTCCTCGGCCCCAGCTTCGACCTCACCCTCTGAGCTTGTCTCAACCTCAATCTTGCCCTCACCCTCGCCGTCGCTCGTGTGCTCCACCATCTCTTCGTCCGAGTCTTGTGCCTGGACCTCGCTAACTGGCCTTGCTAACGCCCCAGCGCGCCGTGCTTGAACTTCCGAGTCATCGCTGTCGTCGTTAACCTCGGTCAAGAGGCCCTGGTACTGCCGGGAAGACCGAGAGTGGGGGTTGTTGTTAGACTCGGGGGGGTTTTCGTCGGTTTGCTCATAGATAGCCTGGAGGATCTTGACCTTCTGCTCGTTGCTTAGGCGGCTCTTGAGGAGTTGGCCCAGGTCGATCCCGGGGAGGACGTCTAGAGTGCGAGAGTGCGACGAGGCAGTGCTTGCTGGAGACCGAGCTGCTAAGGTATTAGTATCAAGCATGAGAAATAGCAATACACTTACTGTTACTGGAGACTCGGGGCTCTGGCTCCGCCCCGTAGTTGTTGAAGGCGGACAGAGGGATGGCAAGTTTAGGTGTGGGACCTTGAGTAATTGTACTAACCGGGCGTGCACCTCTGAAACAACATCAATATCTACGCGTTCAGGTTGAAATAAACGCTCTTACCTAAGCTCGTTATACAGCCGCGTAAGGTATTTGGTGAGATGCTCGCCGGCGGGCGAGAGATGAAGTTGCGCGAGAGTCAGCATGTGGGATTCAAACCGATGGCCGTAGGAGTCGTGCGAAAACGCGTTGTTCGCATTCCTGTGGTTCGTGGCTGCCGCGTTTAAGCCACCTGCTACGACGGCAATCATCCTTTCGGTCTAGAGAACCATTAGTATGCAAGTGATATCTTGAAACCACCACGACGTACCGCAGTGACAACAAGCGCAAGCAAGGCGTAGCTAATCCCACCAAAATGTGGCGCATGGCGCGGAACAAACCCTTTGCTGGACGTCCCAGTCCAGTAGGCAAGCTTGAGGATGTGTGCGAACCACTTATTTTGGTAGTACAGTCCCGGCTTGGTAGCCTTTATTTACAAAGCAAGTATTCAAGGGCAACGAGGTGTTCAATATACACGTACCGGCGCAAGAAACGAACTGGAACTAATCATCTCCTCAACCCGCTCCTGGATCTCCTGAGCCAACGCGACCGGGTCTTCAGCATCTGGGTCCCAGTGCAGGCCTGGATAATGATTGCGAATGCCGTCGGACATGGTAGCCGCAACGAGTTTACCGCGGGTTTGCGAGATACGAGAATAAAGCTGTGTAATGAATCACAATTAGCTTGTGAAGTGCATCAATAGATCAAGATCTGGACTCACTAAACGACAATGCTCTGATTCAGGAGTGATGCGATAGCTGCGCTTTAATTCCATGCTGGCCCGGTAGTTTGATATGCACGCAAATACCCAGCGCAGCGCATCGTCTGGAAACCCGTAAACAGTCAGGATAAGGTCTTCCATATGCTTGAGATTAAGCTTGAGGTGCGCGTGGTCCTGTTTCCAAAAGTTGCCGATGGCCGCCCATGGCGCCTTGGTTTTATCCTTGCGGGCTTGAGCGATCCTCTGCTCGGCCTCCGCGCTGAGCTTGGCAGTGTGGAACGGCGCTGGGAGCTCAGGTGGCATCTCAGCCGGGCCAAGGTTCCATGGCTTCGGAATCCCGCTAAGCAGGCTATTAACGTCAACCGTTGACGCGTTGACTGTTTCCTCGAAGTCGTCGAAGTCGTCACCAGTGACAACGGATTCAGGGGCAGAGGAAGGGAGGTCAAGGTGAGGTGGCGCTGCAGGGGACACATTGCGAGAGGAGGGATGGGAGCCAGGTACCAGAAGACTGGATTTTGCGGTCTTCTGTGTCCTCGGTGCATTAATCTGCGATACCGAGTCGTCCGGGGCAATACTACTTGTGCGAGTACTGGCCCCTGTCACAGCAGAGACGCCCGAAACCAGGCTTGGACTAGGAGAGGGGACATGGGCGCTCACAAGCTGCTCCAACGCCTTCGTGCGGTCTACCGTTGACTTCTTGCGCTTCGGCGAAGTCACGGCAGGACTCTAATTAATATACCGTTAGTCTGTTAGTGATAAATTGGTTAGAAGAAATACGTACAGTCTTTTCCGGCTGCTTGCCCTTCACCTTTGCAAGAAACGCTGCGGTATCTTCAGGGGTTTCAACGATAACAGCCGCCTCGGCCTTCTTTGCTTTCTTTGCCGCTTGCACCTCCTTAGCGTTCTGCTCTGTGGGAGCAGTTAGTTAGTGTATGTAATATAGCAAAACAAACAAGGAGATTAAACATACTGGCCGTGGTTTGCTTGTTGACTGTATTAAAATCTACGTTAACCTAAATATCTGTTAGAGCATTGAGAGAGCGTACCTTTTTCTGCGATTTCAGACGGCTTCTTCGCTTGAGTAGACTTCTTTGACGGCAATAAAAGCTGAGCTGCCTCGTTTGGCTCAGATACGGAGTCTAGAAGTAAAAAAAAATTAGCGTGTGTGGAACAAGAGTGTCAACGTACTAACCGGGCTCCGCTGCAATGGCCAGCTCCTTAGGTGGGTTAGTTTTCTTCGCCTTGGCTTTAGGCGGAGCTAGAGTCGTCTCGTCTTGGGATTGGGAAGCTAATAATTGAGGAGGTAGGTTAGTATACGTTGAATTGGGTCTGAACGCGTGGGTACTTACTCGTAATGGTTGTCGTAAGCTTCTGAGGTGGGTTTGATTTTTTCACCTTTGTTGGTGGCGGGACAGGGCTGTTGTCAGCCTCGACAGGCTTGGGGGCTGGGTCGGCAACCAGGGTTTCCTTAACTTTCGGGCGTGGTCGCGGTTTTGTCATGCCAGCGTCGGTCGGGTTGGCATCGCTGCCCTGACTGTTGGTGTCGGCGTCTGCGTTGCCGGCTTTCGCCTGTTTAGTGGCGGAACGCGTCTTCGTGTTGTTGGGCGCCGCTGGCTGGGGCTGAGACTTGGATTTTTTCGGCGCAGCGGGGGCAATCGAAATACTAATGTCGCCTGGATTTTCAAGTTCGCGCTTTGCCGACTGCTTTATCTTTGGCATGGTGAGCGGGGGGTGGGTCAGCTCGACGCGTCGTGGTAAGGAGAAGAGAACAAGGCAAGGTTGGAACAAACAAATGCAAACTAACTGTGACTAACCGTTGAGTAACAGATACCTAATAGGCGCTAACGGGCGCTAAATGCGCATATCCTCCCTCCACACTCGCAATGCCACCGTCGTCCAACCGTTGCCCGTTTTGCCTCAAAACGTTTCGGTCACCAGGGGATTTGAGGAGTCACCAACGGCAAACCGACCATTGGAATGCTCCACCCCCCGACTCGAGCTCGTCCAACGACGCTGACGTGGCGTTGGCTGGTCCCAGCTCCCCCACCCCTCTTGATTCAACGCGCAGTGACGAATCTATGCATGCCCCCTCAATCCACAGCGACTCTCTTTCCGGCATTTCGCGCGCACATGCAAGCACACCAATCAACTTCAGCGAGGATGATGGTGGCACACCACGTTTGCACGTGAGCGACGGGCCCGAAGAGATGCATAGTCTCCCAAACAGTACGTATGGCCCATTAATCCATTTTGGATGTACCTAACTTAGCGTAAACACAGCTTCAGACGCAGCCCCATACGGAGTAGCTACGAATGAGGACAAACTACGTGCGTTGATCCGAAAAATGTAAGTTTTTCGTCTCCGAAAAATTTCAATAAAATAAAATAAAATTCATTCGACACTCAGACTTGAAGATATGGTTCGACAAAATACCAATGTAAGCCCTGAGCAAGCACAATTGTCAAGCTCGCAAGCCGGCAGTGCTGCTGGTGGCAGTGTTGCCGGTGGCGGTGCACCAACGAGACCGAACCGATTCGTAACGATGCGAAAGTTGCCTGAAGATATCGACGAGGCCTTATCCCAATTGTGAGGCCTTTTGAGTCTCACTTGAATGTAAAGAGTAATAAAAATTTACCTCTAGCTTTTCTCATTTGCTCCGTGAGGAGCAATCTCAGCCCGAGGTAGATACTGACTTGGGCTCTGATGAAGAAACCACCACGGGCGAGAGATTCCGCGATACCCGCTCAGAGAGTGAATTGGAATCGGGATCTGAGGAGTTTTATACGGCCGCCAATAGCTCCAGCGATAATTTAATCGATGTGTTACCCTCCGAGACCGAAGCTAGGACCTTGGCCGATGTCCCTGATCACATGACCAACTCTCTCTGGGGTACTCCGATTCGCCGCTGTCGGCCTATGCTTGATCGAATATTTCGAGACCGAATTGCTAGTGGTCACTCTCCAGACTGGCCCTTTGCCGATGTGCTCAAATTTGAGTTTGTGAGATGGCTAGTTGTCAATGATATCAGTCAGACGGCACGAGATAAGCTTATTAAGCTACCAATTGTGAGTGTATGCACTATTTCTACATGATAAACTCACTTTTTTATTGTATATGGAGCGCTGTGGGCTATCGTTTGGTAGTAACTACGCTCTCAACAAGTTGCTAGACAAATTGCCCAGCGCTGGTCCACGCTGGACACGCATACAGAGGACAGTTACAGGTACCATCAAGGACGCAAAAGGGAAGAATCTAACCGAGGATATAGAGATATGGGTTCGCGACATTGTTGAAGTGGTACAAGAGCTAATTGGGAATACCGGGTATGGGAAAAAACTTGTGTTTGTCCCACAACGAGTCGAAATCAACGGCAGTCGCAAGATTGACGAGATGTGGACAGCTGACTGGTGGATGAGGGTTCAGGTTTTTATTTCTATTTTTCATCTTTTTCATTTTGCATTTAATCATATATTCTCATTTAGCAACAACTCCCGCCTGGTTCAACCGTTGTTCCAATTGTTCTGTCATCCGACTCGACACAACTCACCAACTTCTCAGGAGGAAAGTCAGCCTGGCCAGTCTATATCACTCTTGGAAATATTCCTAAGTCAATCCGCGCTAAAGTCAACAGCTACTCCACCCTTCTCCTAGCCTATCTGCCTGTTCCCAAGCTTAAGTGTTTTCCTTAAAATATCCGAGGAGATCAGGTAAGCTGAGCAGATGATTAATTATTCTTTTAACTAAATTTTTCTGATTCTTCAAATTCTTAGAAATCTCGTATTTTTCATGAGTCTATGACACAGATCTTGAAGCCCTTGATCAGCGCTGGTAAGAATGGTGTTGAGATGGACTGTGGAGATGGCTATGTTTGTCGCTGCTACCCTATCTTGGCTGCTTACATTGCCGACAACCCTGAACAGACTCTGGTTGCTGGATGCCAACGTAATCTCTGCCATCGCTGTACTGTCCCGCATGATGAGCGTGGTGATTTTCCTGACATTCCACACCCTCCTCGTATTCCTGATCACACTGCGGCTGCACTTGAGGCTCATGACTTTGGGCATACTAGTTCTTTGTTTGACAAACAAGGGCTGAAACCTTTTGGCAAGCCATTCTGGGCCGACTTGCCTCATGCGAACATCTTTTCTTCTCTAACACCTAACATTCTTCACCAGTTACATAAGGGCGTCTTCAAAGACCATCTCATGGAATGGTGTTTGACACTTGTGCGTCGCATACATGGCTCGGCTGACAACATTGACTATCGCTATATGGCTATGCCTGAGCATTCTAACTTGCGACACTTTTCATCTGGTGTTGCAAAGCTGAAACAAACGACTGCTAATGAGCACCGGGAGATGCAGAAAGTTTTTATGGCAGTTATGGCTGGTCTGGTACCTGAATCTGTCTTACCGGTTATCTCAGCAGTGATTGATTTCATCCACTTTGCTCGGCTCCCTGTGCATACAACTGAGACACTTTCCCTACTTGATGATGCACTTGACCGATTTCATCAGCATAAGCATGTCTTTGTTGATAATCAGGTCCGCGAGCACTTTGATATCAACAAAATCCATGCTATGTGTCACTATGTCGAGGCAATCCAGGAACTTGGTGCACTTGATGCATACAATACAGAGACCCCTGAGCGACTTCACATTGAATTTGCAAAACGAGCCTACAAAGCGACAAATCGTAGGGACTTCTTTGCACAAATGACAGTCTACTTGGATCGTCGAGAGAGAGTCCACAAGTTTGACGCCTACCTACGGAGCATTCACCCGGAATATGCCGCACGTGATCTAGAGCTTGAGAAAGACTTGACCGATGAGCCAAGGTAAGCCCTATATGTCTCTTAGACAATTCGCCACTCAAGTCAGCATTATAGTGCTCCAGGTTGGAAACTAGCCAAGAAGAGTCCCCTACCCCGTGTCCCCGTCTCATTACTACCCAACGCGTACCAAGTTAATTGGTTTAGCTACTGCTTGACCGAGTTCTTTCAGAACTTCTACGGGCGCAATATTAAAATGGCCGAAAATGATTGCCTCGAGGTCTTTCCAAAGGCGACCCAGATTATCAATGACGCGTTTGCAACTGAGTTTGTCGATCGAATTCACGCGTCGCCAGCGCGCCGTAACGGGCCCACCAAGTCCCGGTTCAATACGGTACTCATCCATAAGGGAACCACTATCGAGTCCAATCAACTAACTATTCCCTCGTACGGCATCACACGTAAGTAATTGCATGTTGCGTTCAGCCGCTATACTAAATCCCATTTAAATTTCATTGCAGCGCATTATATCGGTCGCGTACGGCTAATTTTTAAACTCCCCCTCTATTACGATGTTCCGGACGCCCTCGTCTTGGTCCAATTGTTCCGAATCACATCGTATGCGCGACCAAATAAACGAATGGGGATGTATAAAATTGCTCGAGAGCGATACTCGGCGGCTGACGGCGAACGAACGTACCAAGAAGCGATTGTTCCCTCATCGTATATTCGTCGTTCCTGCCATCTGGTTCCCGAGTTCAATGAAGATACCCCAATCGTTGACTCGAACACTCAGTTCGATGCTCTCGTAGCTTACGAGAACTTTTATCTCAACTCCTTCTTAGACTTACACAGTTTCCAATTGTTGCTGTCTTGAATAGTGTCCATCGCTCTCAAATTCTATAGAACATTTCAATATATTGTGCCCAAGGAAACGTTAGTGGAGAAAACAAGACAACAGAATTACAGGAATAAAATGATACAAAAGTATCGCCACGACCTGTAAGACGCGTCGCAATGTTTCATAAGACAAGAATACTGGCAAGTAAGGTGCACCGGTCGCCAATGTTAGTGTGAGGCGACATAGATTAAATATTTACAGCTCACCAATGTAACTCGTTCTGGGCACGCATCAGCAGAGATTAGATATGAATCATAGGATAAGCGATGCAGATGTGTTAGCATACGCCGGTAGGTTAAGTTAAATCCGTTATCGGCGCTGCGGTCAAATTTCGCTCGTGTAACGTGACTACACAGCCCAGCGTTTGTACCTCGTAGTCAGTGTACCACCACACTCCCGTTCTATCACGCGCCCACTCTCTACCTTGCTCGCTACTATATACTAATGATTTGGCCCTCACCTAAATGCTGTACTATTTCTGGCACGGGCGGACTACCAAGAAACCTAGCACGAGTTTTTGGACAAGGAGTCATCATATATTAAGCAAGGTACAGCATGGTTCGCTCGAATACAAACCATAACAAATTTTTGACGCGTTGCACATCAGACTCGCCGAACTCTGCATGCCGAACATTGTCGTTGAGAGCCTTGCCCGCCAACACCCCAACTCCAAGGCAGGCAATCTGCTTGTACGTGCAGTACCGCCAGCAGACCGAAAGCGTGAGCCACGCCTCGGAAATGCTTGCTCTGAGTCCAATGGGGCAAATCCTGCACAAACCAAACCGGTGCGACTAAGAAAGTTCGTGCAACGGCAAGCGGTCGGATCCACCTTTGCAGTCCTCTGCTTTTTGTCGGGCTCTTGTACCTGGTCCCGCCCCGGACGACATGGACTCGTACCACGACGCAACCTACTGCAACAAAAACCCCAAGGATCTGCTCTTTGTCGTGACATGGGTCATCCTCCTCGCGCTCTGTCGTGAGCTGCTTATGCACAGGTTCTTCATGCCCATTGCCCGTGCTCGCTCTGCGTCTCTCGAGCTGCTAAACGTACCGCTCGCCCGACGTCTCCCAACGGCGCCCCCACACGCGTCAAGTCGGGCAAGTCTGCTGAAAAAATCGCGACAGATGCTTCGATGAAATCCGTCAGACAGCGCCGCGCTTCTCCCCTCAGATCGAAAGCGAGCAAGCTGATCAAGTCGTGGACCGAGACGAAAAAAGAACGAGACGCGAAACTGCTCGAGCGCAACGTGCTTCGGTTTGCCGAACAGAGCTGGAGTCTGGCGTACTATAGCTTTTTTTGGGCGCTTGGGATGAGCATCTATATCAACTTGCCGTGTTCCCCGCTCCAGACCCAACATTTCTGGATCAACTATCCTGTTCGGTTCCTCCCCGGTCCTATCAAATTTTATTACCTCTGTCAACTGTCGTGCTGGGTCCATCAGTTGATTGTGCTCAACATCGAGGCACGGCGTAAAGATCGCTTCCAAATGTTGGCGCATCATATCATCACGATCTCTCTGATCGTTGGGAGCTACATTACGCATTTTACTCGCGTTGGAATTGCTATCCTGGTCATTATGGACTTTTGTGATGTCATCTTGCCTGTAAGTCGCAATTTATATTTCTATTCGGAGCCGCGCTAACGAGTTGAATCTTAGCTCGCGAAAATGCTGCTGTACCTCCGTCTACCTTCGATCCTCCCGGATACAGTCTTTGGGTTCTTTGTCGTTTCGTGGTTGGTCACCAGACAAGGCGCATTTACGCTGGTCGTATGGTCGGTTATCAAAGAGACACCCATCTACCTCGAACAGGACTTTCACCCCATGGAGGGCCGGTTCTGGTCGGCACCTACCTACTGGGGACTCGTATCCTTCCTCGTCGGACTGTTGATCCTCCTCTGGGTCTGGTTCTGGATGATTTGTCGGGTCGCGTACGGCGTTATCAGCGGTAAACCCGCTGAAGACATGCGCAGCGACGAAGAAGAAGAGTACGTTTTTGCCCTATCCCCTAATCACGCTACTTATTTATTTACATCACTCCCAGTTTGGACTCTTCCTCGTCTGCAACCCTTGCCCCCAGCTCGGCCTCTGATGATACGGATTCCGATACCCTGGCCGGCGGATCATCTCAACCAACTACCCCTCCAAAATTCCCCAAAAAACAATGGGAACTGGTTTTTTTCTGTTCTGGAGTTTTTTCGGGTTCCACAAGGCTTAGGAGTGTTTTACGCGATCACCTTCGTCTGTCAACCATGTCTCGATAGAAATCTTATGACCTGGATTCGCTTTCCCCGCCGTTCCTTTTCTGCCACCGCCAACCCCTTACACCTAAGTGATACCCTACACCTGATTTAATCTTTTTTCGTCGTTTATCACCCCACACGCTTGCGCATGCACGATGATACCAATAAATATTGTAATATCCACGCTCAAGAACCACGAACTCGGTTATATCAAGAATACATCCCAAAGGATTCGCGAGGTTCTTCATTTCTCCGTCCATCTCACTGCTCATTTCCAAACACAGCTCTCATAATCTCTTCTTACATTCGATTCAAGTCGTCTAAATCCGGCTCCTCACCATCTCTCGGTGGCTGTGGGATGCCTGTACCACCGCTCTCGCTGAACGGATTATGGTGCGCAGCATCTGCGTCCGCATGCAATCCCGAAGACCGCAACTGTAACAACCGAACAAACTCCCGCGCTTCGTCCAACGAAACCGGTTCGGTCGGGTCGACATCTGATTACTCGGGCCTGCCGCTTATGGATTCGGGTAAGAAACTTCGACGGCACGCAGGGCACGTCGAGTGATGTCATTACACCAATCTATCAGTCCCTTGAACGCATGTAGTGAGATTTACTTACCAATGAATAAACCCATGCCGCAATACTTGATAGCCGAAGTTGGTTTGGGAGGGGTGAGTCTGATGCGGCTGGACGGACGGGCGCGCAGCATATACTCACTCTTTGCGACAGAAATGGTGTCCGCATCCAGCGAGCTTTACGACGCCCATATCTTCCTCTGCCAGACCTGGACTTTCCATGACGCTGGCCATTTCTTCAGTTGCTATGACCGCTAGGAGCGTTTCTTGGCATATCGCGCAGGTATCATCCAAGGAGACGTGTTAAGGATTTAGCATGCATGAACTAGGCTGAGTTAACAAAACCAATTGGGCCTCGGTTAGTACGGGCAAGACTAATAGAGCCAGCTCACAGATAATTGGGCACAAGTGGGCACCCTGGTCACTAATTCGGCGCTCGCAGGTTCTCGCGTTGCTAATAGTTCTAGTAGTGAGTTCCCCCCTCTCCTAATTGCGGGCAGATAGTTGAACCCTAAACTAATTCCTTTGGTTTCGGTTCCTAGCCTCGGGACTGCTCTCCCTTTTAGTTCTTGGAGAATAATATGGGTCGCCGTGACGTACCAGCGCGCCAATTAGACGTCCTTTTAGTCCGACCTGGCCTATAATGTGCCGAATTAGGGGCCAAACAGCTGAAACACCCGCTTTTAGCTTGGCGGCAGCGAGAATGAAGCTTCCCGTTCGGAGACTGCCTAATTCAGGCAATATTAGTTAAATTTCCGCTAATTCGGGGTCTATTAGTTAGGTTAGGTTAGGTTTTGCAAGGGTTTTTTACTGACGTCCGCTGACACCACAGCAACGCCGTCTGCTGGGGGTTGTTCCACGTTTGTGTCACAGTCGGCCAGGCATCGGGTTGGACTTGGAGAGACCCAGGTGTAGCCGAAGTTCGATTCCCAAGACTCGCCCTCGGAAGGCGAGGAATCGAAGAGCGAATAACCGTCTGAAGGCCAAACTCTCCTCCGGTCAAGTGTGATCTAGCCCACGAATGCGCGGTTTCGAGTTGGCTTTACGGTCACCGTCTAACCGGCTAGACAGGGGGTGGGGTTTGGAGAATCGGGGTCTCGCCTGGACTAGCGATGTGTGACAAAGCAGGCGAAGTGCATTAAGAACGTCGGAGGCGGCGCATTCGTTCCAAGAGCAAAAACCCTGCGGGTCGGCAGGTGAAGTAGTTTGAGATCCTGACCCGGTTATCGACAGACTCGCCGGCTTCAGGTGTCCTGGCCGCCCGTACCTGGTCTTTGACCTCAAACCCCTCCCTTGAGAGCGCAGAAGGCGAATGCCCGCTATCTGCAGTCTGACATTGCGGCAGAAGGGGTAGGAACGGGATGTGGTAGACTGATAGAGCTGGTGACAAAGACGATGTCCCTGCGAAGGGAGCCAAAACGTAGTGGCCGGCACGAGGATGATGGGTGTGGGGAGATTGTTGACCAGGCAAATAGTCACGCATGGACATCCGTAGGGTTAGACGAGGTGAACGGAAAGGGCGATGGCATTCTTGGCAAGGCCTTCTTTGATTCCTCCAGCCAGCAATTTCACGAAGTAGCGGACAGGCGAGAAATAGGGCTGTGGTGGCAAACACTCTATATGGATCGCAGTCGTAGTCGAGGCGCAGATCGTGATTCAGACGCTAAGTTTGAGTCTAGAAGTTGTCGATTCCAAGGCAGGGGGAAGCCGGATTTTCAAACGTGTTGATATCAATCGTCGCTCTGCCATCCTAGGGCGAGCTAGGTATGAGACCGAGAGTGGGACGGATCGAGATGCCGACGCACAAGCGTATGGCGCTATGATATCATTAGCTCCAAGGGCTCCCGGTGTGAAATGACACTCAAAGCCTGACGTACCAGGATTCGGCGCAGCTCTGCATATCTGGTGGGACCCTCACGACCTCGAACAGCCAGTACGAGGATATGTTCGAGTTCGAGACCAGTAGTGACGGCGGAGGAAAAACTCGGTTATGTTTGGCCTAGATAAGGACCGCTTTGTTAACATACAGTTCAAATCGAACGATTCACGGCGTACCAGGAGCGAGACGAGTCAAGGCCGTGACTTGAGAACAGGATCGTCGGGCGGGAGGTAGTGGGTGCTACAATGGAAGAAACAGAACCATTGTGAGGTTCTTGAGCAGAATCAAGCTAGGAGGTCCGAAGTCTTTGATGTCTTAGTTGACAATAAGATACGCTAAAGACAAGCGTTCGTATGATGAGGGGATGGTGGATGGTGGACAGAAAACAGAGCTCTGCAGCACGTGATCTCGGACCTAAACGGCAGCAAACGCCGGCATCATAAATGATTCCGCCACACGGAAGAACTAGTTTATCCCCAAACGGTTCTATTTTGATGGGGTACATACTATTTTACTATCTTGTGAGACATATTTGTACTATAAACAGGCCTTGGGTGCTCATCTCTCACCCAAAGCCCCTGCCGTAGACCCGGCACCCAGTATCCATCCGCCCAGCTACCTTTTGTCGATTGACCGGCAGAATGGGCGCCAGTCCAACTCATATCTCGATCTTTTCTTGTTAGCATGAAATCAATAATTTTTCGGCTCGTTTGACTGGAGGCACGATCCAGCGAGTAACATCAGAGTTGGCGAAACTAGCATACACAAACCCTCACCTTATCGGTCCAGTCCTTCACAATCCTGCTTGCGCACGTCCGATGCTCGCATAAAGATCGGCTTGATTCGATTCCCGACCGACGTTTATAATACGAAAGCCCACACGAGCCATCCAGGCACGCAACATCGGTGGTTAACCAAACCGCCGGCTTCTCGATCATCAGCCTAAACGCCGAACATCCAGGCACCACACGCGGACATGTACGTCACCTCCCGCCAGGTCCAGCCAACAGGTTCCTTTTTCGAGCGCACTTCTACGAAAGACGAGACCGTATGTTTCTTGGCTGTTGATTAGATGATGTTTGTGTGTAATGAGGATCCAAATCGATGCCGACGGTGTTGTGCCTGAATTTAGGGTATCGATCCAGAAATCCCGTCGTACAATCGTGATGTGATGACCAGAGGCGAGCAGGATACATGTGGAGCGAATACAGCAGACTTTATTCGATAACTAACCTCCGAAAGACAATCTCCAGAATTCGACAGGAGGATGTACCGAGCGTAGATAATCGCGTTCACGCTGCACGGTCGAAAGAAAAGTCTGCCTCGGGGTCGTCTGATTCTCGAACCAGTATCGGGAGTGGCGTTTTTAGTAGCCCATTCATCCTTGGTTCCGCCGCCGTTATTGTTCAAAGGCACGACGAGCTGAAACCTGCTCTCGTGTGGATTCAACTCGGTTAATGATTCAATGATCCGGCAGAACCTGCAGTAGACGAAGAAAAAGATATGGCAAAGGCGGCTTGGTCGAAACAAACCGCGTTTTTGCCCAAGGCGAGGATGATCTTCCAAGTGAAGTGCGGGCTAGTCTGAGATTGAGTGGAGTCATCGGAATACCCAGTCATGTTGTCCTCCAAGCTTCCGTGACACGACGCCGAGAGGATTTCCATTATAAATGGATACGATCAAGTAATGTTTGGATCGAAGAACTGGACTCGAGTCGGAAAAGCCCAGAGTTCGTCTAGACGTGGATCACCAAAGCCGTCGTGGGTTTGAGGGACTGATATAGGGCTGGCTCCAGGTGAACAAGAGGCTTGGCGAGCGTTCGAAATCGATGGATGGATGATTTTCTGGTGTTCTGTGGGCGGCCATAACATCCAAACCCGTTTCCCGTTCGATAAAGTAGTGCTAAATTGGACCACCTAAGCGTTCGTTAGCGCAAGGAGAAACCAAGAGACGCACCCAAGAAACATGCTGAAGAAAGTTCAACATTCAACTTGACTACCTTTCAGAGGCTTAGGTCGCCAGCACCGAATTAGAGTGCCACACATCGCATTTCCAAGAATCAACACGTCGCTCAGCCGGCTTTTCAGCGTCGGCTGAGTGAAACAGGTACAACCGTCTGACTCAATGGTTGCAGTGCTCATATTACATGTCCAGCTCCCGGGGTTTTTTACGTGACCAACAAGAGAGGAGAGTGAAAACAAAAGAGACAGCCGGCGTGACGAAGAACCAAGGACAAGTAGGTGATCCAGCATTCCAAGTCGAGAAGTCCACGACCAGACCAGAGTTTGGGATACGAAACAGAGAATGACTAGCAACGGTCGCGTCGTAGCACGGTGGCAAGAAGACCCAAACCGGAAACCACGTGATGACCGGCTCGCCTGTTCACATCCGGGCAAATAAGCGAAAGAATCAATAGATTAATCGTCCGTAAGATACATCGTTCTTAATGCCTGCCTGCCTGCTCGCAACCCGACCGCCACACTCCTCCAAAACCGCTTGCCAAGCCCACGCTCGAGGTATCGTCGACAGTTATGGATTCCACAGATCTTAAACTATTCGCTTCTGCTATAAGGCTCAAGTGAACCTCCAAAGCGCGCAGATGTTGATGGTCTCGGCGTCCACGCAAACCCCGAGCTAGAAATACTCAAGCCTTGACCCTCGGCCACCGGCTAGCAGGCCCTATTAACCCAATAAAGTCGCTCCACCTCCACAATGTTGCATCCGGTCCTGATCAAAGTTCAATCCTAGTCGCAAAGTTGAAAAGATCATGTTTGGATCTCGAAGGCTACGATACCAAGCTAGATGTAGCAGTGCGTTCCAGGTATGTTCTGTATCTAGCCAACGCTGAGTTTGAAGCAGATGATGGAAGGGGTCGAGAGTAGGTCTCATTTGGTCGAACTCGCGTGAGAGGTATCCAGGGCGCTCACGAGGTAAGAAGGTGGGAGGTGCTTCGGCCAAGACCGGCGCAAAAGTCGGAGAAAATGACGCCGTCAGCCGAAGTCGAACAGCCCCACGGTGATGGCCAGATCAGCCGGAAGACCGTACGTGCGGCGAAAACGCGAGGTCTAGTGGAGCAGGTAGGAAGAACTGAGGCCAAGAATCGACGTAGGAGCCGATGTAGAGAAGTTGTGAGGGCTCGTGGAAACGACGGCGCCCTCGCGAGTATCCGATTCAAGCCGTCCAGCTTTTGTCTCAGCGAACCAGAAGCAGACGCGATAAGGCGGACAGCGGTCGTAAGTACTTTGCGGGCGGGACCATTATTGACGCCAGCGCAAATTCACGACTTGAGCGCAAGTTTGATCGAAGCTAGACGTTCTAAGCGGCAAACGTAAACCAAGCATTAGATCGGGCGCTGCGGATACGACAGATAACCGCCTCGTTTTCGGTAGCCGGGGGAGCAACATTGGGGTGGGATCCCAGATTGGCAAGCCAAGCAACTAGGAGAGGAGATATGAAAGCGTAAGCTCAAGCTCTTTGACACAGAGGAGAAGACGAGAGGCACCACGCACCGAGGCTTCGCCCAACTGCCACCTTGAGGGATACTGCCGCCATCCTCAGTTACTAGCTGGATTGCGGTCGTGTCGGCCTTGGCGAGCAAACCGATGGCAGAGTAGGCGGGTCGGAACGGCCCTCGTCCGGAACGAGCGCGTCGCAGGAAGTAAGCAGAAGAGACCAGAGAGGAGAGCTATTTGTTTGGAGGAATACTAGAGCACGGGGCTTGTCTTTATTGATAAGTCGCCGAAACGCCGCGAGGTGGGTGGACAGGTTCCGGTAAGGCGAGGTCGTTGTCGATTCGGACCGTTTCGGGTGAGGTGCACGTGACTTCGGGCTCGACCGCCGAGTATCCGCAGGACAATATCCTCTCATAAAAATGCGAGGACGAAACTAGTGCTCCTGATTGTTGATGGGTATTTCATTCCGAGGTTATATACATGAACTCTGATTCTCCGGAATGAAACTGTTGTCGACCCTGGAATCAGACTGTCTGTTCCGTGCTCGGCTCTCAAGGCTGGTGGTGAGTCCTGATAAGACGCCCATTATTTTGCCTATCCATCCAGCCATGAGATGTACGAAGGCACTGCTGGTGCTGGTCTTCTGGTAAAAGTACTCATAATCACCTCCTAGCTCCGAAACCCGTTTGTTACACTTCACAAGCACATCTCCGGCCTATCCGATGCGATGCGCATACACTCTCCTCCTACAACTCATGAGTCGACCGGCGTTTGTCCCTCTATTGAGATGATCTGGGGCCCACATGTTCTTCTAT
>WSLO01000401.1:0-14887 GCA_019677385.1 Ceratobasidium sp. 392
TTGCACGCCGAGTCTGGAGACGCAAACGCAACGACTATCGACATTTCTCTCGAGTTCAGTCAGCCGATGAGCTGCACGTCCGTCACCAACGGTGTCTCGTTTACGGTTGCCTCGTCCGGTCATGGCGGTACTCCTACAGTCAACCAGAACTCGGTCAAGTGCCAGAACGTGACGAACCCGATCAAGCCTACTTTGCCTGGTGATGCGCCCTCTGCGTGGTCTTGGTCCGCGACGCTCAACAACGTTCCCGACGGTATTCTCACGATTACCGTCAATAACGTTGGGACCGAAGACAACGCCCGGTTTACTGGTTCCGTCGATCATTTGATGATTCGCAAGGGGTCTGCCAAGAACGTCATGATCTTCCCGAATGCCGACTACGACAACGACGCGTTTGGTTACTCGGACGGCTCGTATACTTTCACTCACAATGCGATTGGCGCGGACAAGTTCCGTTATACCTGGAACTATGGCAAGAACTGGACCGACTGGGCTGCGTACGAGGACAAGACGACTATTCCTGGGTCATTGTTCCAGCCGACCAAGGACATGTTCTGGGAAGGCCAGCATTTGATCGTTCAGTACTGGTCCGAGGCCGTTGGATCTTCGTCTGCCACTGTGCACGCCGATCGTGGCTACGAGCACCCCCGCCGCGTGCCTCAGTTTATCGCCCGTGGGCCGTTCAACCAGTGGGGTTTCGATAGCGGTCTTCCTTCGGCGTTGACGCAAGTCGATCCTGGTGTCTGGGAGCTTCCTATCATGGCTAGCTGGCCGACGTACGTGCAGCTCAACGTGTTCGGGTATGACGACTACTTTTACGGTGATATGAACGGTGACGGTATCATGGATCGACTTCCGCCCAACTCTGCGACGCCCAACTACCTCAACATGTCTGCACCGCCCAAGCCGTATCTCTCCTGGGCGCTCAAGGTTGACGACGCGACGCAACGCTGGTACCTCGAGCCACGCGGAAACTCCATGGTTGGCGCAATTATGTACGCGTTGTTGCTCTCGATTCCTCTCATTACTGCCATCGCCGCCGTTGTCATCTTCCGCTGGAATTTCTACGAGATCAAGGTCAACAAGTGGGGTATGACGCCCAAGAACGAGGGCCAGAGCTACTTCCCTATTCTCGGCGCGCTCGGTATCATGAAGGCCAACCAGCACAACGACGACAAGAGCGGTATTCCGGGCACTCCGGTTGGCGAGAAGTCTGGGTTGAGCGGAACCAAGGCGTATACGGGTCCGGTTATCGGCTGGCCTGAGAGCCCACATAAACGCCGCCAGGTTCTCATTGCGACGCTCGAGTATGAGATTATTGATTGGAAGCTCAAGGTCAAGTAAGTGTCTAGCTCAGTTCGCTTTTATGAGTAGTTGTTGACCTGTTTGATAGGATCGGTGGTCTTGGTGTCATGTCGTCTCTTATGGGCAAGGCTATGACGGATTGTGATATCTACTGGGTTGTACCTAAAGTCAAGGACGTCGAATATCCCGCTGGCGACCCAGCCGATCCTATCGAGGTTATCATCTTCGGCGAGCCGTACCTTATTGAGGTTGAGTACCACGTCTTGGACAACATCACCTACATCATCCTCGACAGCCCCGTGTTCCGAGCACAGACCAAGTCGGACCCGTACCCGGCGCGCATGGACGACCTGTCCTCGGCCATCTTCTACTCGACTTGGAACCAGGCTATTGCGGAGACCGTTCGACGATTCCCAGTTATTGATATTTACCACATCAACGGTGAGCTACGGCGAAAAGAAGACACGAGGTTGTTACTGACTCGTTTGGTGTGTAGATTACCATGGTGCTCTCGCTCCTCTCTACTTGCTCCCTCGTGTCCTGCCCGTCTGCTTGTCTCTGCACAACGCCGAGTTCCAGGGTCTTTGGCCGCTCCGGACCAAGGAGGAGATGAAGGAGGTTTGCTCGGCGTTCAATATCAGCAAGGAAGTCTGCACGAAGGTACGCTCCCCTTAACCTGTCTGCCGAATAAGTTCTTACCGCTATTTTTGTAGTATGTTCAATTCGGTAACACATTCAACTTGTTGCACGCGGCCGCATCGTACATTAGCGTTCACCAGAAGAGTACCGGTGTCGCTGGTGTGTCCGACAAGTACGGAAAGCGCTCTTGGGCTCGTTATCCCGCTCTCTGGACCTTGAAGCATGTCGATTCTTTGCCTAACCCGGGTATGTTTATCCTAGGCTCTTTGGAGGCCGTTTACTGAGTATTCTGTTTAGATCCTAGTGATATTGCTGCCCTCGATGAACAGCCGGTTGACCTCGCACATATCAAGATTGACGCAGAGGCCGAGGCTCAACGTCCCGAGCTCAAGCGCCAGGCGCAGGAGTGGGCCAAGATCAAGCAGGACCCCAAGGCTGATTTGTTCGTGTTCGTCGGCCGTTGGTCAAAGCAAAAGGGTGTTGATGTTATTGCGGACGTTTTACCATCGCTGTGAGTAGTTCTCTCTTTACTGAACTGACCTCGTACTAAGTACTGTTCCAGTCTGGAAAAGAAACCTTCGATTCAGCTGATCGCTGTTGGGCCTGTCATCGATCTCTACGGTCGCTTCGCCGCGGAAAAGCTCGCTCGTCTCATGGAAATGTATCCCGACCGCGTCTTCTCCAAGCCGGAATTCACTGCCCTGCCTCCTTTCCTTTTCAGCGGTGCCGACTTTGCGCTTATCCCCTCTCGTGATGAACCCTTTGGCCTCGTCGCTGTCGAATTCGGTCGCAAGGGTGCTCTCGGTGTCGGTTCTCGCCTCGGTGGTCTCGGTCTCATGCCTGGCTGGTGGTTCCCTGTCGAGTCTATGTCCACGGGCCACATGTTGTCGCAGTTCACAAAGACGATCAAGATGGCGCTCAAGTCTACCGAAGAGGAGCGTGCTGTCTTGCGTGCTCGCTCGGCCGTTCAACGTTTCCCCGTCGTCGAGTGGCGCCAGCGTATGGAGGACTTCCATCGTCGCAGCATCAACACCAGTCGTCGTCTTGCCGGTCCCGAAGCCTGGTCTGAGAAGGATTGCAACAAGCCTGGCCAGACTGGCCAACGTGCTATCGCGGGTCTTGATACCGATGACTGGGATCCTGTCCACCAACCTGAGCCAAGTGCACCGAACTGGGACGCTCAGAGCACTCGGAGCGGTGTTTCCATGGGTGATACGCTCCACGCTCCTCGCATGCATCATGGCAACTCGTCCCGGTCCTCGGTTCAGAGTGACGCTTCCGACTATGATGACCACTCGCGCGCACCTTCTCCTACTGGCAACAATCCAAATGAGTTTGGCGGTTTCTTGAACAAGGCGAATAAGCAGATTGCACGGGAACAACGACATGTCGGTGATCCGTTCCTCGACGAGAATCCATCGATGCCCCAGCGTCCCTTCGGCATGCACTCTCGTGTTTCCTCGGTCGAATCCATCAATTCTATCATGGAAGAAAAGGGCGCGTCGTCACCGATCAACAAGGCTATGGCATCTTTCACAGACGAGAACGGCGAGGTCGCACAGGCATTCGTTGCGAAGCTTCAGCTCCTTACTGCGGATAACTCGAAGAGCGAACTGTCGATCGAGAAGTTCCTGACCAAAAGCGAGGAGGCGTTCTTCGACAAGGTCAAGAAGGACAAGATCTCCAGCGCTGCCAGCATTCGGTCACACCGCGACTCGACATGGGGTACCCCATCTCACTATGACTCTCGACCCGCGTCTCCTTCCGGCTTCTCCCACCATCCTCAGACACCTGGCGGTCAAGGCTTCGACACCAAGAACTACAGCGGACCCCTTCCCAACGAGACCGACGCAAAGCCTATGTCGGGATTACAGATTCTGATGCAACGCGAGGTGTATGGTTGGCCATTGTACACTATTATCCTCGCTATTGGGCAGATGCTTGGCGCAACCAGCTTCCAAATCACGCTTCTTTCAGGTCAGAACTGGCAAACGAACCTGCAACTCTATGTACTCGGCGGCGTCTTCCTTGCTGCCTCTATTGTCTGGTATGCGGCGTTCCGTCTCAAGCCTTCGGTCTACGTCCTTGCCGCACCCTGGATCTTCTTCGCTCTCGCCTTCTTCCTCATCGGCATACCCGCTCTTAGCGACGCTCTCACGCCATATCGTCAAGCATTCGGTAGCGCTGCGACATGGAGTTATGCCATCGCATCTGCCGCTGGTTTCCTGTTCTTCGGTCTGAACTTTGGTGAAGAAGCAGGTGCCGCCACTGAAGTCTGGACCATGCGTGCTTGCATCGTGCAAGGTTCTCAACAAGTCTGGGTCGCTGCGCTGTGGTACTGGGGTTACAGGCTGAACGGATCTAATCCTGATGTTAAGCCTCCGTGGTGGACGATCGTCATCCTCTGGCCATTGGCAGTCATGAGTTTGGTCTTCGGCTACTGTATCATGTGGGGATTGCCTGGTTAGTTTTTGCGCTCGTTACGTATAGTTTGGTTCTAATTGTTTTTCGCAGAGTACTACCGTCAGACTCCTCCCAAGGTGCCAAACTTCATGAAGACCTTGTTCCGTCGTAAGCTGGTTGTTTGGTTCCTTGCCTCTGAAATCCTGCGTGACTACTGGCTCAGCGGTGTAAGTGCTCTTGGTTACTTGACTGTTACATGTTAAGCTAATGAGACAACAGCCCTACGGTCGTAACTGGTCGTTCTTGTGGAATTCACCAATTCCAAAGTGGGCTATCCTGCTCCTCATCATCGCATTCTTCGTCGTAGTCTGGGGCATTCTTATGGGTATCTTGACGCACATCAGCAAGGTTCATACCTGGTTCCTTCCTATCTTCGCTGTCGGCTTGGGTGCGCCTCGTTGGTGTCAAATGCTCTGGGGAACTTCGTCGCTTGCTCTGTACATTCCATGGGCGGGCAGGGCTGGACCATACCTTGGTACTTCACTTTGGCTCTGGCTCGGTGTTCTTGACGCTGTTCAGGGCGTCGGCCTCGGTATGATTCTACTTCAGGTATGCCATTTCGCTAGTGCTTGTTGTTCCGTATAACTGATCGTGATTTTGTAGACACTTTCACGTCTCCATGTCTGCGCAACGCTGGCGTTGTCACAAGTTATCGGGTGTATTTGTGTAATGGTTGCTCGCGCGACCGCACCGAATCGAGTAGGGCCTGGCAGTGTGTTCCCAGACGCTGCAAAGTGGGACTTTGCTGGTAAGTCTGATACGTTTTACGTCCTTATTCTGGCACCAACTTTCTTTCTCTAGATGGCCTCAAGGGTAGCCCTATGGCGTCCGCACCATTCTGGATCGCACTTATTTGTCAACTAATCATCGTGTTCGGATACCTGTGGTTCTACCGAAAGGAGCAACTGGCTCGCCCATAGACTTTCTTCCTCTTCGTTGCATTCTGTTTGTGTCTATATCGATCTCTTGCATAGTCTCTCTCTACTCGTTTCATAGAATCAGGCTTTTCGCCACCGTGTCATCATATTGGTAGGATTGGTAGGATCTTGGGGGTCCGTTGCTATATTGTCGGTCACTAGCTAGTTTCATCAAAATAAATGGACAGTCTTTTCAGCTTGTATTGGGCCTGATGAATCAGCAAACTAAAAAATCATGCCACAACCGTTTTTCTTATCGCGGCCCCGAATAACCCCAGCTATTCGTAGACTGCTTGCAACCTAGCCTGGCTCAGCAGGAGAGTCTAAGGATCATTTGGGTCATGAAGTTTGGCATGGTCTACCTTTATCAAGGTCCTTGATACATTTTGCAAAGCTGTAGCACGCAAGGTAGCACGTCAGAGCTATACAACTGAGGTCTGGAACTTACCAGGACCAGGTTCGCATACCGAATCACCAACAGCTGAAACCACAATTATTACGAGATTCATATAGAATGAACCAGGTTCATGAAGGTGGCAGCCATGCTCGTGCTCCAGCGCAACGCAGTTTCGAAGGCTATACTCTGGTGCGCTGTTTCTGGACCCTTTCTCGTCTTCTTAGCTATTATGATACTAGGATTTACTCCCTCCCTCGGGATTTTATGAACCCAAAATTAACAACCAACTTACAATATACTAAAGATTACAGTAATGATTCGTACGGACTCTTACACGCTATTGATACAATGTTTAGGTTACAAATGAGGTAAAGCATACGGAGAGCCCTTGAATAAGTGGCTCGCTGTACAGTCATCGTCGTCTGGAGTAGATAATACAGTTGCAGTGTCATTTACTGCTTGAACGGCAATGTCTGATTCCCTTGAACTGAGTTCGTCATGACTAGCGAAAGGCGAGTATACAAGCTCGGGTGTTGACAGGGTCAGGTTGGATGGTGTGGTACCGATCTCGGATCCCGAGTGACATGGTAGCGAACCTAGCTCCTCGTCAGTCGTGATAGATATTTTCGGCACTTGCCGCGGAGTTGTCGCATTCTGTTGCAGTTGGTCCAATATAGCTATACTCTCCCGCGTGTCGTGGTGGTTGCGACCAAAAACCGCCGTGCGGCCATCGACCACCTCACTTTGCAGTGAGGTCGATTCGTCCCATCTCTTCTCCTTTGCGAATGTTATCGCCAAATGTTGCATACTTGTCAAGGTATCGGGATGTTGTGGCCCTCTAGATTGTTTGAAAGCCTGAAATACTGCTTCCTGTAGCCGTATGGCCTTTTCTAACTGACCCCAGTCTACATAGATTATGGCCAAGTTGCCCATCGCTTGTAGTGTATCTGTATGAGTTGCGCCAATTGCTCGTTTCTTGGCGTCGACTATGCGACACTGTAGGTCTTCTGCCTTCTGGTATCGACGTTGTTTGGAGTAATGGATCGCAAGATTGCTCATTGCCCACAGCGTATGGGTGTGCTCAGCTCCTAGAGTCTGCTGGCATGCCTCGACCGCGCGCTGGCGTAGTGTCTCCGCCTCCGGCCATCGCTCCTGCCGCGAAAGCGTAGTGGCCAGGTTTTCAATGTTATATATGGTGGTAGGGTGAGCCTCGCCTAGTATACGCTTAGAGGCATCCAGAGATAGACTCAGCAGAGGCTCCGCAGACTGCCATAGGTTGTGTTGCTGGTACACCCAAGCAAAAGCGTTGGCAGTGCATGGCATGACTTGTAAGTTAGCTAGCACCTCATCGACGTGTGGCAGTAGTCTCTGCGTAGCGTGGCGGGATGAATCCGGATCATAGCGTATAGCGAGAGCGAGCAGCATGGCGGTAGAGGGATGGCTACTTCCGCTTCCGGTGTCAACCGCAACCCTTCGAACCCAGTCTTGGAGGAGTGAATGGACAGAGTACGTGCGATCAAAAGGGTTGAAATCAATGAGCGAGTATGAACGAAGCTCTCTAATGAACTCGAGGAACGCAGATTTGCTGAAACCACCGCGATCCGTAGCGCAAAAACTCGACTTCAGAAACTCATCCACATCTTGCTTAATAGACAGTTCGTGGGCTGTAGACATCAGCTCGGACGGGTAGGATGAGAGACGTTCGCAAGCGTTCTGGAACATAGACTCGGTGATCCCTTCATGATGTAGAAAGCCCAGCAGTCGAAGAAATTCAGCCACTCGATCCTTTAACCGAAAATAACTGATACGCCAGGTGGTGTAGACAGTCCAGCTATAGTCTTTGGGTTTGGGTATAATCTTGCGGAACTCTTCGAGTACCATCTTGTTTTCGCGAAACATCTTTAAGTAATCCTCCAAAGTGCACTCGTGGACTCTAATGTATGCGCCTGCCTGAATAATCGCGAGAGCGAGATACCCAAGCTCCTGTGTTCGAATAACATATAACCGCAGAGTGGGTCAAAATTGATCCATTTTAGTCAGAAGAGTATGTAATGCTTATCATAATACACACCTTGACAAGTGTAGCACCACAGTCACCTGAAGTTTTATCGATAGCCATGCCCGACGTTCTCAGCAAAGTTTTTTCGCATCTCCGGGCGCCATACCCGATATTCTACGCTCAGCTTTGACGCTTGGTTGGGTTTCGCCAGCTATACTGATCATCTGGTGATTTCGAGTGGTGATGAGTATATCCCCATGGTAGCATACAGGAAAATACTGTCGCAAATCTAGCGACGTGTCGTCCGCGTTGTTAAATACGATCAGCCATTTCTCATCTTGTGATGCGAGCCAAGTCAATGCGTCGTCTGTAGTACTGCCCGCTCCTTTGACAGACGCGATGGCTCTCAGGTCGACGGAGATGGTTTTATCAGACGATGCATCGATGTAAAAGACGTCCCAAAACCTGTCGAGCGCGAGTTAGTTTTGAACATTGTGAGATACCGACCCCACTTACGCCTCTCGGTGCTTCTCGACAAACTTCAGAGCAATCTGAGTCTTTCCAGAGCCGCCCAAGCCATGAAGCACGAATACATGTTGTACTTTGGGCCCCGGATCGCCCAGAAAGTATTCCTCTATCTGCGCTAGTACACTTCTCCGACCAGTAAAATCTATGGATGGAGGCGGGCAGTCTTTGACTCGAACCTTAGATACCACTCGCGTGATAGCTCCATCTAGATAACTTCTGTTAGACACTTTCACTTTTGAAAACTCGGCGCCCATACCTAGCCGATCCGTTGGGATTAATGTGCCTCCTAAAGCCGCTGCCTTTGCTGCTTCCCTTAGTTTCGCGCTGACTTCAACTAGCTGGTGGTTATGCCTGGTATGTGCTACGACTTCAGGAAGCTTTTCAAACTCGGTTATGCCAGTATTCTGGAGCCCTTGTTCGATGTTGAAACGGAAATAGACATTAGGAGTTTCGCTGAACCGTACTTGAAGCCTTTGCGCAGTCTCCTCGCAGTCTGTGGCAATCATTTGAAGGGCTCGAGCTGAATCATTAGATATAGCCCAGCCGATGCGCTTATACGCCGGCATGCTGGCTGGCTGTGTTTGACCTGTCCCGACACTGATGATGCATCCCACACGTTGGTCTGCTCGGAAGACTAGCTTTGCTTCATCTAACATATGGGCTGCTGGGTTGTTGCAACCTAGTCCGGCGTCGACGAATAGAAGCGGTACGCTGTGGTGGTCGATCTTTGCAGGTTTGAAAAGACCAGGACGAGCTGTTGTCGCACGCACCGCCTGTACGACAGTGCAATCCGGCGCCTGGTTCTCCGAGGATAAATACGACCGGAAAAGGGTAACTCCTCGCATTGCACGAGCTGCTTTGGCACATACAACGCTGCTACTGCATTAGAAATGCCTGTATGCGTGCGCAGGTATTCACGACTCACGTTTTACATCCTTTAGCGGTCCTATCAACCATCGGGGCATCTGCGCGGCCAGTGTGCTTCAACACCATCCGGCCGACGACTAGCTCTAAATTTCTCGCCTTGAATGTTCCATCGCCCCACCGTTTCCTTTTTGAGAACACCAACGAGACCAGTTCTTGAAACCAGTCCATAGCCTCATCGACAGACATGCGTAGTCTCCCAAGCATGATGGCAATTAGACTACGTAAGCGCAATATGGCCGGAGCAAAGCGGAAGCAAGTAAGCGACAGAGTCAGACAGATCGATAATAATTGGAATCGTACCCGCCGATACCAGTACCCATAATCAAGTCGAAGTAGTCACACGGGAGCGGCATGATAGGCAAACAGAGCTCGGCCTGAATTCTGTGCATTAGCTCCCGAATAGTTACAAGAGCTGCCAGTCCCTGAATGCCCCCGCCGTCTATGCCGTATAGTCAGCGCAGGCCTTGGTCTAAGACAAGGCAAGGATATACCTATAGAGAGTAGCCTGATGAGGTCTGGTATACGGCGCGGTCTGACTTCAGGGATCGCGCTTGTGACCTGCCCTTGCGGAGACAACGGCTGGTCCATGAACGAGCTAACCGCAGACGGTTGACAAGGTTCGGTCGCCTTTCGGAAACCGCGACGCGCAGGCCAAATAAATATGATGCACAAGGCAGTGTCTCCAAGCCAGAAGAGTGATTCGATGGGCAATGTTGTTATGCATATCGCAAGTTTTGTGTGTCGGAATATCAAGGCTGGGCCTGGTCGGCGTACTTTCACAGCCTAAGCACCTATCAGAACGTGCTCGAACGACAAGACATAGTCTCATAGCATTACTCATAACCCCTATAAGCTGAACAGACCTTGGGTTACCGCATCAACTACACTTGAAGGACAATGCCATATTCTTGCGAGCAAACGAGCTAGAAGAGAGCGTGCGCTGTTTTCATGGGATGCGAAGAACAGCCGAGACATGATAGGGTAGGCAAACACGAGGTCGGGCAAACAAATAAGGACAGTCTGCTGGCTGCTTCAAACTACGATACGTTGGCGTCGCCACAAAGGCGCCGGGCGGGAGAAGCTACTCATTGGTCGTTTCTTGCTGTGTCATTTGTAATATGTCTGCAACTTGGCGCTGCATGATCCTTTTCACCAGTGAAATGGGTCTCCTAAGATCATGACCCCAACTGGATCCACGTTCGTCCATCCAGGATTCATTTCCCGTCACTAGCTTCGTCGTTGAATAGTGAACATCCTAAGCTATTCTCTGGGTTTCATTCCTCGCTCGTAGGTTATTACCTCTCTCACCACAATCAGACTTTCCGAAATCAATCATAATCCTTTCGCAAACTTAAACCAGGTCTTCAAACCCGCCTTTTGCCCGGACACACCGCCTCGTCCGCCAAACTCCCTACACTAGTCATCATACCCGGACCCGAGATCCACTCGGGGCCCTCTGTCGATTATGTTCTTCGGGAAGCCTCAAACATGAGGATCCACTCCAATGGCCGCCAAACTTCCAGACTCAGTCAAGCTATTGCATACAGGGAGAATGATCACTATCGTGAATATCAGTGAGTGAAACCCTCGAATGAAAATGCGAGAGACCATGGGATTGAATGAATGCTATAATGAACTTGATAATACGTCCTGAATGCGAGGTTCCGGTGTTGTTGAGGTTTGTGTGTAGATACACACATGGTCACCTTCACGTTCTTAGGAATACACTATCCTAAATGCTGAAGCGATTACGGATCAGCCTGATAGCGCTGCAATAAACATAAACTAGTGCGCGTAGTCCTATTGGGCTGGAAACGACTTTCGTCACGCCAGGTACAAATTAGCGATCAGACTAGAGCGATGCGAAGGGTAAGCCAAGCAGTTCCACAAGGAGACCTGAAGCCAATAATAAGTATATTGTGCATAGGTTTTGCCGCAGACACGCGAAAGGAGAAGGAGAATGGTACTGGCGTCGGGATTTATTTGGACCTGTTTGATGAGGTTGGTGCTTAGTAGGACCAGCGCATACACCCAATTGAGCGTTCTGGATCGATTACATGGGTGGTGTACAAGCAAACGGCTGCACGAACGCTTGTAATTTGCTTTGTGCGGCATGTATTAGCTTACAAATGTCTGAGCCCTTTTTTTTTGGGGGGGGGGGGGTTATTAGTTTGTGTGTAGCTTCAGGTCTGCTAGTTCGCGTAAAAGCGAGCAGACATTTGATTACACAAAAGAGCCCTTGTAGCTTACTGATTGATGGATTAAAACTTAAGGTCATGTGGCTCGACCAAAGCTAGCTAGCTGTTATAGGGTTGAATTTAAGTTCTCGCTAGGGCGCCGCACGATGGTTCGCAAACCTATTGGTGCGGATGCTCTTATATTAATATACGTTACATTGGTAAGGAATGAGATGAAATATCAAAAAGGATGTTATTTGACCGAACGACCAGTGGTCCAGTCATCTTCGTCCGAATCAGACTCTACAACTACAGTATAACTGTTCTTCCGCGCTGGTGGTGTCCTTGGGGACTCCCCCATCAACGAAGTGCTCTCTGGGCCCTTACTAGGCTCTGCTTTCGTCGTAGGCTCATGTGGGTTGTTTGGTACCCGTGAGGTATTGGTCGATGTACTCGAATTGCGTCGACTACGGTTGGTGAACGGGGATTTAGGACGCACGAGTTTTGGGAGCAACGGAGACCGAGGTTGTGGGACGTTAAGGCCTGCATTACTAGCGTGGCCGTAGATTGGTGAATCGAGAGACTAGGCGTACCAGCTAGTCAATAGATGCCAAAGTGCATAACAAAATAAGCAAGGCTTACAAATGGATTCACTGATGCAATGCCAGGAGATGGATTGATGTTGTGTGCTCCTATAGAATCAGCCCCGCCGGCGTCTGGGTTCATACACATCTGAATGTTATTCCTCAAATCCGGTTCTGGACTTGTGCGAGCTACGAGAATGTCAGGTATTATGAACGGAGTTGAAGGCAATATGGCCTGATGTGTTTCGTTGTCTATGATGATGTGAAGACTTGACAGTTAGCCAAATTATTAACCTGGAATAATAGCGGAACGAACCTAGCAGAGGCTCATCGTTTTCTTCCGGCGACGAAGGATAGTCGGTGCTTTCTGACTCGGATGTATCCGAGTCGTTTGGTATTGGAATCAGTTTTGGCGCACTCCGCTGTAACTGTTGCGATATAGCTATGCTTTCCCGAGTGTCGTGGTGGTCTCGACCAAAAATAGTAGAGCGCCCGCTTATTACCTGGCCTTGTAGAGCAAGAGATTCATCCCATTTATTTGCTTTCGCGAGTGTTATCGCCAAATGTTGCATACTTGTTAACGTATCAGGATGTCGAGGCCCCGCGAGTGTTTTGAAGGCGTTGTATACCGACTTTTGGAGCTGTGTGGCCTTTTCTGGCTGGTTCAGATCCGCATAGGTTATGGCCAAGTTGCCCACTGCTCGCAGAGTGTCCGGGTGAGTCGCACCAACCGCCCGTTTTTTGGCTTCGACTATACGAAGTTGCAGATTTTCCGCCTTCTGATATTGTCCTTGCTTTGCGTAATGAAGCGCAAGGTTGTTGACAGCCCATAGTGTCTGTGTGTGCTCAGCTCCTAGAGTCTGCTGGCATGCCTCGACCGCCTGCTGGCGTAGCGTCTCCGCCTCCGGCCATCGCTCCTGCCGCGAAAGCGTAGTGGCCAGGTTTTCAATGTTATATATGGTGGTAGGATGAGCCTCGCCTAGTATACGCTTAGAGGCATCCAGAGATAGACTCAGCAGAGGCTCCGCAGACTGCCATAGGTTGTGTTGCTGGTACACCCAAGCAAAAGCGTTGGCAGTGCATGGCATTATTTGAAAGTCAGTTAGCACCTCATCGACGTGTGGCAGTAGTCTCTGCGTAGCGTGGCGGGATGAATCCGGATCATAGCGTATAGCGAGAGCGAGCAGCATGGCGGTAGAGGGATGGCTACTTCCGCTTCCGGTGTCAACCGCAACCCTTCGAACCCAGTCTTGGAGAAGTGAATGGACAGAGTACGTGCGATCAAAAGGGTCAAAATCGATGAGCGAGTACGAGCGGAGCTCTCTAATGAAGTCAAGAAACGCAGGTTTGTCGAAGGAACCGTCCGCAGCGCAAAAACTCGACTTTAGAAACTCTGTTACACTTTGTTTGGCAACTAGTTCCTCAGTGGTAGATATCAGTTCTGGTTGATACGAGGGCAGGCATTCACAAGCGTTTTGAAATATAGACTCGGTGATTCCTTCATGGTGCAGGAAACCCAGCAGGTGGAGAAATTTGGCCACTCGGTGTTCAAGCTGGTCATAGCTGATGCGCCAGGTGGTGTAGACAGTCCAGCTATAGTCGTCAGATTTGAGGACGATCTTGCGAGATTCTTCGAGTACTAGTTTGTTCTTTCGATACATTGCTAGATACTCGTCCAGTGTACACTCGTTCACCCGAATATATGCGCCTGCTTGAATGATTGCGAGGGCAAGGTATCCAAGCTCCTACATTTTCGATAGCCACTAGGTTACCAAAACGTGAACAGGCTCCCAAACACTCAACACATACCTCTACAAGTATCACACTATGCTCATCCGTGGTATCCTCGAATGCCATGCCTGACGCTCTCAGCAGAAGCTTCTGGGCATCTTCTGGCTGCATCCCCGATATCTGACACGGCTTTAACACCTGACCTGATTTCCCCAGCTATGTTGGTCATTTGCCGGTTTCGGGTGGTAATGAGTATGTCTCCATGAGAACAGGTGGGAAAGTACCGCTGCAAATCTAGTGAAGTATTATCTGCGTTGTTGAACACTATTAACCACTTTTCATCTTGCGCTGCAAGCCAAGTAAGTGCGTCGTCTGCGGTGCTACCTGCTCCTTTGACAAGAGCTATCATCTTTAGGTCGGCAGAGATGGTTTCATCAGACGATGCGTCAACGTAGAACACATCCCAAAACCTACACGTTAACTCTGAGTGGGCTGAAGTCAGTGTAGAATACGCTACTCACCTGTCTCGGTGCGTCTCAACAAACCTCAAAGCGATCTGGGTTTTGCCGGAACCCCCCAGACCGTGAAGCACGAATATATGCCTCACGTTTGTCGCCGGATCATCCATGAAGTAGTCTTCCATCAGTGTGAGTGCGTCGGACCGACCAGTAAAAATGATTGACGCAGGCGGACAGCCCTTGATTCGAGCTCTGGGCGCAACCCGTGCAATTGCTCCATCTGGAGAACTTCTATCAGCCAGGTTTAGGTGAGAAACATTCACGCATACCTAGCTGAGCTGCCGGGATTAGTGCGCCTCCCGACACGGCTGCCTTGGCCGCATTTGTTAGTTTCGCGTTAACCTCGACAAGTTGATTGCTATGCCGAGCATGGGCCGCAACTTCAGAGAGCTTTTCCAGGTCCGTCATACCAGTATCTTGGAGTCCTTGCTCGACGTTGAAGCGGAAGTAGACATCGGGAGTGTCGCGAAACCGCACTTGGAGCTGCTGCGCTGTCTCCTCGCTGTCTGCCGCAATCCTCTGAAGCGCGAGCGTAGAGTCGCTCGATGAAGCCCAGCTAATTCGTCGGGACCTCGAGATACTAGCCGCGTGTGTTTGACCTGTCCCGACGCTGATGATACATCCGACGTGTCGATCTGGGAAGACCAGCTTGGCTTCGTCCAGCATACGAGACGTCGGGTTATTGAGGCCGAGTCCAGTGTC
>WSLO01000402.1:0-17335 GCA_019677385.1 Ceratobasidium sp. 392
CAGCTCTGCCGCTAACCCCTCTGCCTCCGAGCTGTCGGGTTTTGCAAAAGCTGCGACGATATCTTCAGCAGTGCGAAGCCGGAGTATAGCATGTAAGACCGTCTGGGCTACAGCGCTCGTCCGCGCGCTGGCGTTCCATGTTCGAACGTGTCCAAGTAGACGTGCTAGATTGGGTCCAGAGAGCGTGGCTAGCGTGGTATCTACCGAGGCTGAACCGGTGATTGTATGCGCATCGTTCGAGTCGGATTCGGAAGTGATGGTTTTAGAAGGTCGTGTTCCTCGGAGTGTGCGGAATAGGTTGTATAATCGACCAGGGTGGTCCATGCTGAGTGCGAGAAGGATTGCGTTCCGGTGATCATTCAACGCGACGAAACTGCTGAATTTTTGCTCCCTACACAATGAATTAATTAGTTAAACGTCCGCGAGGCGAGAATAACGTGAAATCAAAAAACGCCTGTTACACTCACATCTCGACATCCCTGGCTCGCTGGTCCTCCCTTTCCAGCTGCTCTTCCTCGGTCGAATCTCTCCATATCACGACCCTCGAGTCCGCAGCGCCTGACACGATCGTACGCTCGTCCGCACTGACCGCAAGCGCCCAAACCTAGATCAAAGCCAGGTGCATCAGAATCACTGCGTGGAATAAATAGTAAATTCATTTACCTTGTCCTCGTGAGCATCTAGCGTCGTAACGCACTCTTCGGTTCGTATCGACCAGAGCTTGACAAGTCCGTCTGAGCCGGCCGACAGGAGTTGGGTACCTCGTGACAAAAAGTTGGCGCGTAGAATCGAGTTGGTGTGACCTTCGAATGTCTAGTGGAATAAACCAAACGTATCAGTTTCGTTCGATGACGAAATATTTAGATAAGAACGTTCAATGACCAGGATTGTGTACTAACTAGGAGATGTTCAAGGAAAGAGATACGCAACACACCTTCAAGCACGCCCAATCATCTAAGCTCCATAACTTCACAGTTCGGTCTCCGCTTCCAGTTGCAATAACCCGGTCAACAGGAGAGAAGCGTACTGTCCATACGCCACGTTTGTGACCTTTGAGCGTGCCAACATGCGCGAGATCACTGCCCGTCTGAAATTCCGTATTAAGTCAGCTACTTGATACAGGTGCTTAATCTGTGAACTGCAGATAATCACCCCAAGTTCGAATATCTTTGCTGTCTTGTCCTGGCTCCCAGTGGCCACCAACCTTCCATTCGGTGCAACATCCAGTGCATTAATATCTTTATCGTGGGCTTTGAGAGTCGTGAGGGACTTAAGTTTGATTGGATTGGAAGATGATGAAGACCTAGTGGATTGAGAAGCTATATCAGACTGAATGATGTTTCGAATGCCTCAAATAATGCAGGATTCTGAGATGCGTTGGAGACATAAGCGCATAAATCCATCTGCGACAATAGCAAAGATACGCTGAATGTGCATCCGGGACCGCTACTATCTACTAGTGGGAGATTTCCCAAAATAGTATAGGCTCATCTGCTCCCTTCGAGAAAAGTAATTGATGTATAAGAGAAAGCTCACCTCGCTAATTCTCCCAAATCCCAAACCTTCACTGTCCGGTCTTGCGAGCCAGTGACCAACAACCTCGGGACACCCGCTCCGTCTACACCGCCGAACGTAACAGCACCCACGCTCTCTGCGTGTCCCGCACAGTGCGCGACACACTGCCACTCCACTACCTCCTGTCCCCCTGGGGCCCAAATACGGACTTCCTTGTCCTTTGCACCGCTCGTGAGCCATCCGTTGGGTGCTGCCGCTAAGGTAAGCACGATGTCCGAGTGTCCAGCGAGTAGGCTCGCGTTGAGCGGGTTTGTGGTCATGTCCAATTCGTCCTCAGTATGGGTTGCGTTGACATCCGGAGTTGGGTAGATACGAATGAGCGAGGAGTTTGTTGCCAAGGCTAGGTGGGTATTAGGTTTCAAAGAGGACGAGGAAGGAGATGACAGGAAGACGGCGTCGATTACTTCGTCGTTGTATCCTACAAGCTGGTGTGTACGCTGGTGCGTGCGGAGGTCGAATGTGAGAACATTTTGGTCTGCGTGGACGGACGACAGCGTATGTGCTGCTGGGGTATATCTGATGTAGATAGTTAGAGTTGAGCGAGCATAAATACTAAAGAGCTAGGACTTACGTGACATCCAGAATTTGCCTCGACTCCTCCGCCTCCGCTTCCTCACTTTCCACCTCTTGGCCAAGCGTCACCAGAATCTTCGCCTCCCACGCGTCCCACACCCTCACCACGCCCTTCTGTCCGCCGGTGTAAAAGCCCAATCGCCCGTCTGAATGATTAGGTTCCAATACGCCCAACGCTTCGACGCGCTCGAGCACAGGGATAGTCTTGACCAACACTGGCGCTGGTTTCTTGTCCTTCTTCGTTTTGACTGACACAGGTCGAGTGTCCCAGATGAGCACAACCGCATCTCGCCCGCCTGAAACAACATAACGGCCATCATGAGACACCCCCAACCCCCTTGGGACGCTCACGTGTCCTTCTAATACCGCGAAAGGCGCACTTGTCCCGGTAGCCGCAAGGTCGAATATTCGTACTCTGGTGTCCGCGCTCGCAGTCACTAGCCACATCGCCTCCCAAGACCCTGGTGTCTCCCCAGGTTTGTAATAGAAGCGAAGGGCGGATACAATGCCTCCATGCCCACGAAACAGATGTGTAAGATGTCCTCTTCGAAGATCGTGAATTTTGACAATGCCGTCGGCTGAGCCAGAGGCGAGCATCGAGGAAGTTGGGTCGATTGTACAGACATGAACGGGAGCATCGTGTGCACGAGCTATGTGTCGGCTTGGATGAATTTTGGAAGACGAGGCGTGAGGGGTCGGTAATATGTAGAGTCGAAGAGATAGCGAAGAAGTGAAGAGCGCAAGGTGTGCACTATTTGGCGAAGTTGCTAGAGTTGTTATTGAAGACCCATCCTAGTTACCGTGAGAACAGTTTCTTCCTATTTTCTGCAGACTTACTGTCTGGAATTCGCCAGTCGTCAACCCCGATAACAGGCTCGTACTCCGCGCCTCGTCGTGCACGCATCCCACCAGAGTTTGGCCATCATGTGCAAGGGCAACAGGACCGGCAGTGAAGACAGGGCCTATTTCTCGCGCTCGTCGGAAGCTGAAGAGCGTCCATGTACGTGTTAATTATCCATTTCTGAGCGCTGTGCGGTACTCACCTTGTCTTGGACATCGTCATCCACGTGATCCAAAATTTGGGAGTCTGATGGTCATGTGATCTCATGTGATCGGGCCAAACAATGCGCGCCAGTCGAGGTCAAACAACAGAAAGGCATCAAGTAGGCCAGTACACAATCTTGTAGGTCCAGGAGAAGCGGTCTCACTCTAAAGCTACGCCAATACTCTCATTATTTGGCCCATGAGATTGAATAGTAGGAATCTAGTTTATGCTAAGCGCTATGATACGAAACCTACCTTTCGTGTATGTTATCCTAGATCCAGTTGACATCAGCCAGTCTGACAGTTTTTTGCCCTCAAAATGATTCCTTCGAGTGACTAGAGACTTGGCAAATCAATGGTACTCTTTGTAGAAACCAGACATCCGCATATACGCTATTCGCGTAGTTGAAACCTTAAAGGACCTCAACAGTTTTCAGCCGTCTTCGTTTGGGCCAGAGAAGCCGATATATTACTGGCGCACTATGAGGCCAAAGCACACCTTCAACAAGGCGAGCTTGCACATATTAGTGGCAAACCCACGAGACTATGAGGTCTATTTTCCTCGTCTCATCCGGGCTATGACCCCCTGAAAGGGATACCCAAAGCATACTCGATTCGATGTTTGCTGCTGCTTTCTAGGTCTATTCGTGCTCCATTCTCATCCTTGCACATAAAAACCTCGATTTCAGCGCCCTCAAACGACAGCTCTCCGTTTCAATTTCATACTACTTGTACTACCCTCCACTGTCTCGCCTATCCACTTCTTACTTCTTCGGTCATGGCATCACAATATCGCAAATTCGACCAAGAGTTTGCGGGCAAGGATTGGTACAGGCACAGCTTGACGCAAATCCTCCGTGGCTACGTTGAAGAGTTCAAGACTGCTCCTGGCTATATCAAGCGAATCGTGGGTCATTTCTTCCATCTTTGAGTTTTTGCTACTTGCTCAAGCCTAATGAACCCATTTATAGCTGCACAACGCTGCTGAGGCCGTGTACGTGCACGAATCGTACATCCACACCTTTCTGCAATCCGTCGGCCCGAACGAGCCAGTACACCCAGATCCTAGATTTGTAAGGGACGGCTATAGAGTCGCTTTGGCGGAGCTCGTTACGCTGCTCTACTGCAAAGATGGCCGCATAGTGAAACAAAATGACCCATTCGTAGTGACTTTGCGACAACGACTAGTGAGTCTGCCCCGTCTGGCCAAGTGAAAAATTCGTTTTAATAACTTCGCCTTCGCTTTTAGAGGTCTTTGTTCGATCTTAAGCTGAAGGCTTGGGATGATGAGTACATCAGCCGGGAGGCTTACTACAAGCGCTCTTGATGGGCACCTCTATGTGGGATAGGATACCTCCACACTTAGTTCCAGTTCTAGGCTACTTTTATTGTCTTCTCGTTCAATTCATCTATGTCAGCCCCCGTCATAGGATTTTCTTCAATCGAGCTGCCCTATTTCCACTATGCGTCATGCTGCTTGGGTGCAATAGGTTATACATTTTCTGAAATCTTCATGATTCATTCAATCATCGGTGGAACATTATACAAATACACCAATGGCTACGAGTCTTGTGCACTGGCTAAAAGTGACCACTAGCCAATACTTTACGCATATAGCCATCCTCGCGCAAACGCTCCCGCACTCGTCCCTCCAACAATCGCGCTGTACCCAGTTGCATGATTCTGATGTGAACCTAGCAACAGTTTCTTTATTCATCCAAGCAACACTCGCGATGAAAAGTGCTTACGTCCAAGGGGACCTCAACCGTCTCCCCTTCAAGCAAAGGTGACGTGACTTGATCATTTAGGTCGTTCAAGTCCATGGCCAGGCGCTCCAGCTGGAACTTTACTGTGGCTACATGTTGCATGGCTGCTTCACGATAGTCCAATACGCTTTTCAGGAGTTGTGCGTGAGAGTTGAATTGCTCTAGTTGTGCTTTAAACGGTGTCAATTTCCTTCCGTGTATGCTACTAACCTACTTACCATTGTTCCCATTTAGTACTGTCCACAACCTGCTCAGCTAGAACACGTTGCCGCGTTCTCAATATCGGGGACATCGCTTCTTGAACAACTGGGTGGCGTACCATCTCTGCTTTATCAGTTTTGATTTTGTCGTCTTCCGTCGTAACTATCTCGTGGATTACAGAGAGTTGGTCATCTAGGCTATCCAACGCTCGCATATTCGCGGCAGCTTCAACAGATAGCTGCATGACGGCCGATTTCATTTTTCCGATTGCCTTGAACCATGTTGCTTTAATATCGTTTCGCCGAGCTAGCGGGATTTGAGGTGATATCAAGCTGGGCCAAGACGGAGACCCTTTGTGCTTGGCCGCATTTTCAAGTAGCCCAATAGCGTACTCGTTTGCAGCAATAGTTTGATCGACTACGCCTTCAACGCGGCCACCAAACCTTTGCAGGCTCCGACCAGTGGTACGAGCACTTTCTACAAAGTCCCCAAGGTTTTTGGCGAGATGGTTTTTGGAAATAAGCGAGCTTTGCTTGACGCGCGTGATCCTACGTAGTAATCTAGTCTATCATACATGTTAACGGCATTTCAGTACTCACAAATCCCGCACAGCCATTTCTGAACGCTTGATGTCAACGGCCACAACTATGGTATCGGTTCCCCTCTCCATCGCGCTATGGAGTTGGGATTGTAGCTCCACGAGCCGAGGGAAATCTGGCCAGAAGATGTCCTGCGGTCCACAGTATGGGACTGACCTTGAGACAACTGGCAGTAAGCATAAATGCTCAGGCTTTGCGTTTGTCCTCAACCAAGCCGCTGCTGGGCCAGCGGATACGGCCCCGCACATAAGGGTTGATCCAGAATCAGAATTTATACTCAGCCCGATGGTTAAACACACTGATGCAGACACACCTAGGGTTTTTGCAGCAGTAGAGCGCTCGCTGGAGAGTGCGCTGGGCAGCGTCCTTGGCATACGATACGAACGGACTCATAACTTCGGTGCCAAACCATGGACGCCACCAAAGTGTTGCTTCACGACCTTCATGTTGCAGTTCAGGCTGTAGGCCAAGATTGTGTGTTTCTGGTAGGCTATTTTCCAATACACCTCGTTGTACTCGTTCTCTAACCTGCCTGAAATATCACAAGTAATAATAAAAGGTTGTTATAAGGTTGGCGTAAACTAGTAACGAATAAGAGAACATAATCATACATTATAGCCAGGCAGATGTTTTGCGCACTAGGTAGGGGAACAGTTAGAGTAGGTTAGAGTACTCTAGAACCAGTGGCTAACAATGGGGCTCAGCCGAACAACATGTGCTGATCCGAGCGCCTGATTACATAAACCTACTCCTATTTGGTTGTATATCATCGGGCTTACCCGTTGTGCAGACGCATCTCACGTCAGCTATAAGGTATAATACGTACTATTCAACCTACACGAAACCCATCGTATCCGGTGCTGTGTTACGCATCCAACATAACCCTGATCTAGATCTTCGAGGCCTACTTGGCAGAAGGCCAGCACTAGATATTAAGCATTTTGCGCATACATTCGTCTTCGGTTTGACGTTCGCGCGTTCCTGCGTCGAACAGTCAGTCTGTTCCTCTGTATCGCATACTATCATACATCTGAGAAGAGAAAGTTATGCAAGCTTAAAAACCGCCAATCATACAAAGTCCCAGGACGCATAATGTTCAGTTATGAGCAAATTATTGTCGCTGATTCACAAACGAGAATACACCCTACTCTTTTTTATTTTGATTGATTCAGGCTTATTCACCGAGAAGTTTGCGCATGAAATGGCCCTCCCGCTCGCGCTCGCGCACTCGTCCTTCCACTAGCCGTGCCGTTCCCTCCTGCATTTCTTTAATATGATCCTGTTTAGTGTTGCAATTAGATCCACAATGCTTCGTCTTGTAGCATCTCACCTCCAATGGGATGTTAGCCGCTTCTTCCTGCAGCATAGGTGTTGTTACCCGGTCGTTTAGATCACCCAGTTGTGAACCCATTTGCTCGAGATGCACAATCGCTCCAACAACATGGTTCATGGCGGCCTCGCGATACTCGAGTAAATCTTTCAAGAGTTGGGCATGGGACTCAAACTGCTTCATCTTGGCTAACAGGTAGGTCATGCAAATGCGTAGATTTGTATTTTAAGGTGTACCCACCTTTGTTTCCACCGAGTTTTGTCCAAAGCTTACTGAACTATTCGGAACGTTGTTTTCAGTTAACAGGAACTTAAACAGATTCAGCAACTCACAATCTCTTCCTTGTCATCGCCAAGCTTACTGTCCTCTGCAGCTATCATTGTATTAATTACAGCCAACTCGTTTCCTAACATGTCTAAGGCGCGCAGGTTTGCCGAAGCCTCGAGTACCAGTTGCTGAACAGTTGATTTCGTCTGGCCAATCATTCTGAACCATGTCGTTGTAATGTCTGTTCTCCGAGTCCAACTTTTCCTTGCTGTCTCGAGTAATTTGATAGCAAACTTGTTGGCTGCAATGGTCTCGTCGACTGCACCCCCAACATGACCTCCAAACTTCTGCAGACTTCGACCGGTGGTTTGAGCGTTTTTGGCAAATTCTTCAAAATGTTCTACTAGGTCATCCTTTGCAACAAGCGAGCTAGCTCCAATGAGGGTTTTCCTATGTAGATTTGAGTCGTTATGCATACAGGAGAATATCAATCCTTACAAATCTCGAACAGCCACCTCCGTTCGCTTCATGTTTGATGCCGCCATCAAGGTGTAAGTCGATCTCTCCATCGCTCTCTGAAGTTGTGACTGTATCACCACCAAATGACGAAAGTCGAAGAAAGTGCCTCGTCGACAGTATGGGAGTTGATTTGAGACAACTGGTAGTTGACATATTTGCCCCCCTGTGACCAGACCCGCAAGCAAACCTACGGCCAGGCTCCACAAAATCAACCGTGAGGAGACCAACCGTAACCGACGTCTGGTGATAAAATATGCTAATACAGCCACCAGAGAGGGGGCAAGCGGGCTCACCCAGCATCATGGCCTGCAATGATAAGCGCAGTTACCAGAACATAATTATAAAGAGTAGTTATGGGATGTGGCATCACCGCTGGAGAATCAATCAGATCTCTGGCTAGCGCGTCATCTAAGGGTTCATGGAGACCTCGGTTGTTCTGAGCTTCCGGTAAGTTTGGTTCCATCGTACACTTAACACCGCCAACTTGCGCTGCCTTGGCTTTCCGGAGGCGACCGTCAGGGCACTTGTTTTCTAAGTATGGGTTGAGGAGTATAGACAGTACCAGAGCCGCTAGGAGTCAAAGTCTATACGAGCTGTAAGGCTTTACGAACCAGCATAGGCGTGGTGGAAGTCGTTATTCCGAAAGTGTTGATCGTTCGGCCCCTAATTGATTCTAGCCACGAGGCGCTGATTATGTCATACGGGGTGGCCAAGGCGGCTTCCGGCGCTTATGGAGGATCATGTTTTCACAGATGAGAGCTGCAGAAAGGAGAAATGACTGAGAATATGCACAGTCGCGAACTCATAGTACGTAGGTTCTCGGTACATCATTGCTCATGAATCCGATTGGGTAATCAAGCTGAGTGCAGAATGAGCTGCATCTACGACCCAAATGCCGCAAGTAACAAGCCGCTTGACCGTATGTATGCATTTGATAGTATAGATAACCAGTTAGTCAGCGTTTCGATGATAAGCGTATTGTGTTCCACCTCTTGGTCAGTTCCTTTTGCGTGACTATCTCTTCTCCACCCTCTTATAGTGTAAGGGAGCTATGCATTGTAGCCTATGAAGATGCACAGGTAACGTCGAACCAGGGAGAAGCTGGCGATTCACGTAGGACGCGCAACGACGTGCGCCGCTTTTTCAATCCGCTCTCCGTTCCTTTCAGCACGTCTCACCTCGTAGTGGGTAAATAAATGCAGCATTACATAGAATATAAATAACTTAGTACTCCGCGAAAAAAAAACTACCAAAGTCCCCACCAGCGTTTCGCCTTGGGTTCTGCCTTCACACTCATACCTTGTTCCTTTATCACTTTCAGGAATACACTCTCTAGCCCAAGCCTTTCAACTGTATACTCCATCTTCGCTCCATCCTCTTCATCCTTCTGACTGCCTAATGCTCTGAAGAGGCCCGCTAGCGAGGTGTCTCCAATCGGTACCTCAAAGCGGGTCGCTACGTCTTCAGACTCTCGAGACCCAGGAAGCTGTGACATAACCATCCTAGCACGAGATACTTCCAGGGGCGTGCGAGCAGCAAAATGGATCTCGTAAGTTGAAAATCGAGACGCAAGGGAATCAGGTGTGCCGATTGCTGAACGCGACGATATTGTTAGCGAAACAGAACACAATAAGTACGACTAAAGTAGAACATACCAAGCATTCGCTTAGCTAGGATCCCAACTCTAGAGGCGAGTGCAGACGCTTCCTCCATAGAGTGTGTCGTAATCACTACTGCCTTCCCAGAGCTCACTCTTCGCAGCGTTTTCCACATGGCACGCTTGGTAGCAGCGTCAACGCCCGTAGAGTACTCATCGATCAACAGTACGCGTGGGTTCCCTGGCAAAATTTCAGGACTCGTCTGAGTGTAAAGCATAAACCACATCGCAAGATAACATACCTATGAGAGCCAGGGCGAGGCTGAGTTTACGACCATTCCCACCACTCAATTTAGTCGCCAGCCGACTTTCGTACCGTTTCAGCGCAGTAGCCTCCATTAACAGCTCCACATTTCGTTTCAGCTCCTTCCCATGCAGGCCCTATAAGTCACGGCCTCTATTAGCTCTTTTCAACAATGGTAAAAATGCTACACCCTACCTTGAGACTACCGTAGATCATCAGATGCTCGTTTACCGTCAACTGAGAGTCCGCAGCGGAAAACTGTGGCGTCACACCCAACGATAAACGGGCATCTGCCAGGTTATGCACGATCGATTTTCCGTTGACCCGTACGTCCCCTTCAGTAGGACGGATGTTACCCCGTATAATATTAAATGTGGTGGTCTTGCCTGCGCCGTTTGGCCCTAGCAGCGCCAGTGTCTCGTTGTCCACTCCAAACGACACGTCGTCCACCGCGGTAAAACGGCCAGGGAACCTCTTGGTAATGTCTAGCACACGCAACGCGTCTTGCGAGCTGTGTACGCGCTCCGCCTCGGCCTTGACCTCCGCACTGAACACTCCGTTATGCGCCATCAGCTTTTCCAGGTCTACTTCCGTCGTTTCTGTGTTATCCTTTGGGCGAAGCCATTTGGGGATCGGTTTGCCGTACTCGGTCCACATTAGTAGACTAAACAAGAAAGCAATCCACCCAATCAAGTATACGATTGGTCCACCAAATTTGTTCATCGCCATTGGGGAGCTTGAGCTGTAGTTACCGAGGCCGTCGCAAAGAACCGAGAACAGATTAATCGAAACTATCGCTGCGCGAACCTGTGTGAATATGTAAGCTATATGGGAGCGGCTGGTAGAGAGGATACGCGTACGACGCTGACTATAGGCGACATCAGAGAGAGCGTATAATCTAAGTCAGAAAACCCAGTTAGCTTTTATTTACGGACGCTTCAGATCACGGTTCACTCACGGACTATTTGAAGTGTCCCCTCCAACTCCGATGGCCGGGTATATGCTAATGTAAGGATATATGCACTTCCATATAGCTGTACGTCCATTATACGGTCAGTTGGTGCGAAAAGGAGAAGGCGGAGAATGCTGACCAAGGACACGAGAGCATTATAACTTCCAGTAACCGCGAACCCAATGAGAGGTGATTTAGCTGTGTTAAGAATGCTATTAATAATGTTCGTCTAATGATAGCCGCCGACATTCTCACCAAATGTCGACACTATGTATGCAAACAGTGCTCCTGCGATCCCATAGAGCACGAGAACGGCCCACAGAGCGCCGAGTCCATAAAATTGGCTTGTCACAGTACCGAAGATGGTAACCATAACCGATGCAATAAACACTATCCAGGGCAAATCAAATAATAGATGACCGAGCCAGAGTCCAGCCGGTGTCATCCCATTGGAGAGTTGCATGGCCTGCACAAGTGACCGGCGCTCGTTCGACACATAGAGTACGAAGAAAGCAGGCCAAAGGCCCATAAATGCGCCGAAAAAGCCCTCCCATTTAGCCGCCGCGCCCTGATTCGGTAGCGTGTAAGTAATTTTCCCCTGTAGAACTAATCGACCTCACCATTCCCTCCGGCCGAGCTCCAGGCAAAGGTTGAAACCACGCCATGAGCGGTCCGGTTCCATTCCGTCCCAAAGCGCCGTTCAAAAGCACATTGCTCGCCAAGTTAAGCAGCGCCAGACCGCTAACAGACCCCGGCGAAGCCTCCCATGCGATTGTCGCCTCACCGTGATGGATTTCTAATCCTCCTAATGATAGGTTTCGGTATAGCCCCTTTATTGTTTGTGAGAATGCGTTTGCGTCAGCCACTTTCCTCTGGGGCATGTTCGACGCGTGCAAGACTTTGAGCAGGTTGGGAGGGGATATGACTGGCCAGTAATTGGTTGGCACTGTTTCGCCCATAATTGACGCGGGCAAGAACCGAGCAGCAGGAAGATAAAGCGGATAGGTAGTCTGAGTATCCCGGCCGATGCTACATGTGCTTGTTCGCCCCTTTATGAATACAAGCGGGACGCATGCACCGGCGATTCCGACAGCTACCATCAGCGCGTACGAGATCCAAGATCGTCGTAGAATAAGAGCGCGTTTGTGAAAACCGGTCAAAGCCTGGCGAAAAGGAGAAGTCTTGTGTCCATCCGAGAGGGCAAGTGGTTCGGGCTCTCGATCCACCTCGCTGTGCGAATGGCCGCCGACTAGAGTTTCTTCGCTCGCAAAGGGGTCACTATCTAGAAACTTGGCCGACTCGACTCGCCTCGAATCCAACGGGATACTCCCAGCGCTATCTTCAGTGCCGAGGAGCTTCAGAAATACTGTCTCCAGGGTAGTACCTTTGACATCGTAGCTGGCTATACCCAACTCTTCCTTTCGTTCTTCTAAAGTATCCAAAACTTCGCCCACAACTTGTGCGTCTTTAGAATGTAGGATGTATGCGTTAGGTTCGTCGTCTGGAGCTGCAAGGGGTGCGTGTGCTTGGATAGTTGATAGGACCGGATGATGTAGGGAGAGAGGAGCCGAATCGGTTCGAGTGACATGAACTGTATAACCATCTCCGAGCTGTGATTTGAGTGAGACGGGAGAACCTTGCGCGAGCAGCTTCCCAGGTGCAGCCAGAATAGCGATCTCATCCGCTAACAGATCAGCCTCGTCCAAAAACCATGCCCATATGTGAGCTCGATAATCAAGCTTCTACTGAAACGTGACCTACGTGCGTGGTGAACACTATACAACGACCCTCACGAGCCTTGGTTAATGCCCTCCAAATTGCTCTCCTACTTAGCGGATCAACCCCGCTCGTTGCTTCGTCAACCAACACAATCCGGCTATCCCCCACTAGTCCTGTCGCGAGCTGCAGCCGTCGTTTCTGCCCACCCGAGAGCGTCGCAGCCAGTGAATGCATCTTAGACTCCAGACCGCAGTCATTGAGAAGCTGTTCGACCGACTTGGTAGCGATTTCGAGTGGTTCAGGTGAGTCCGGAGAAGCATAGGGAAGCTTGATATCTCTCCAGAGCTCCAAGGTTTGGTAGCATGTCAACTCGGGAAAGAGGATGTCTTTTTGGGGAACTAGTCCCAATGTCCGTCTCCCCGTTCTGGCTTGTGTGTGTTGCCTCTCTGTCGTCCCGTAGGATTCGTTCCCAAATCGGATCAAACCACTGGTTTGCCTCTCCAGACCAGCTATCATTTTCAGCGTTGTCGATTTCCCGCTCCCGTTCGCCCCCAACAGGACGAATATGCCGTGCGATGGGATGGTCATGGATAGATCTTTAACGGCGGTGAAGTCGGGAGCATTCCATTTAGCAGAAGGGAAGGTCTTAGTCAACCTGTCGAGCGTTATCGCGGGTGAGACTGAATGAGATTTGGATGTGATGATTGGTATATGGGACTCGTCCATAGCTAGATCTTTAAACTCGGGCTGAGACGTGTTGGTAGGACGGCCAAGTCGATGTAGTCGGCGAAGCGGCGAGCCAGAACCTGCGTTGGGATCCAGCATCCACTGTTCGACAATCGCAGCGACGAGCAACCATAAAAAGATGTTCACTGATCCTACTAGCATAACGTATGCAAGAATTCGCGCATCCGACTCCCCATGCTTGAACGTGGCGTGAGCTCTCTGTTGGTTCATTTCGAAGCGCGAGACAGCTCGGATGGCAAAGACAAAAAATCCAGGAGGGAAGACAAGCGTAGACAAGGCCGCTATAACTGAGGTCATTGGAGCCAGAAGCGCGACTATCGAGCAAAGGAGAGCTAAGAATGTGGTCCCTATCGCGGCGAGTTGTGGAGATTTGCGGAACGGCATACAGGCGAGGAGTGAAAACGACGTCAAAGAGAATCTGTAGGTGTATTCGGATGTCAGAACACGGAGACCAAGGGAAGGGAGAGGATAATACCCAGTGATAATATGAATAAGGATCAAAATCCCAACGTTAGTCTTAGTGAAGATACGGTAGTGCCATATGATGGCCGTAGAGACCCACGCAGGCACGTAGAAGAGAGATATACTGAGATACCACGAACTGAAGCCAAGGCGTTAACCATCCAGTAGTATAACAGTGGAAAAAGAGCTCACGTAATGCGCGCTACATAACTGCATCCCATGACATGCATCAAACTCGCGAGCCCAGTTGCGCATTCGTCAACAAAGGCGCCAGAGATCCGGTAGGCGACACCTATGAATGCCACAAAAAGGACGATGACCATGAGCGACTCGATTGTGCTCAAGTAAGCTAGTTAGCTGATATGTTAGCAATCGTACTTCAACAAGCAACAGTAATGTCTACCAATACGTCGTTGTGTCAGTGATTCCTTGTTCGTTTGGATCGTATAAGGCCACTCTTGCGGTATCGCTACGCCCTTCACGCCCAGCATTTCCATCCCAGCCTTTTCTACCGCCCACTGTAAAGGCAGTGCAACGCGTTCGGAGTCACTTGTATGCTTGCCCACGTTTACTATCCGTCGCCCAACGTCGAAACGCATTACGTAGCTCATGGGCCGTGGGTCTTCGAGTCCAGAGGGGATATAGTCGAAGATAAGAACAGCAAAGCATTTTGAGACGAGCCTGAAGCTGCTTGGACACGCCTGCTGAACTGCGTCTCGTGAGGCAAGTGGTTTAAGCCGGGATTGTTGCGATTGTGATAATTTGGACGATGTTACGAGGGTCGAGATGAAATCAGGAACGCGAGAGACGGAGGAGTTGGTAGCATCGACATAGTATATTGTGTCCCTAGTCCAGGTATTCGAGAGTGAAGCGATAGGAGCAGGTGTTCCAAAGCCGAGCTACAAGGGTTCTCAGCAAAATGCAAACGGAGAGTAAAATGAAACACACGTTATTGGGTAGGTAGAAGATTTCGAAACCATATGCGAAGAATAAAGCGAAAGCTGTTCGTGGACTTAGTTTGCGCAAATTCTATGCTTCACAAGAAACACTAACCAGTCGGTAACACAAAACATCTTAAAATGTTCAGCTTGGGGTTCAGTCAGCAGCTGCACTAACTACCGGGAAAGGAGGTAAATACGCACCAGCCAATGGTTTCTGGTCACAATTAGGTGCTTCTTCACCAGCGCGCGAAACTGGCACCAAAAAACGCTCGACATCGGAAGCGGTATGGGTCTGGTTTGTCGCCCATGGACCAGCTGAAGTTATAAAGTCCCATTGTGTTGGTTGGTTCGATGGGATACGTGTTACGCAGCGCACAGTATTTCAACGAATCAAGTAGATCGTGGCAGCTAACGTGTATCGAGTCACAGCCCCCGCACTTTGCATTGGTAGTGACGATTTCGACTGCGAGCACGTGTATGTGTTCATCATCGCATCTCGCAGTCCAGCGCAGCTGCTTCATCAATCATACGAAGGTTCTTGATATGTACAGAAATCACGCTCCCCGGTAAGGCATGCGGGTTGCCCAGCCATAGTGAGCAAGTAGACCGAGCTGGCCGAATGTATTCGCGCCTCGAAAAGTAAAACCAAGAGACATCCCGTACAGTGCTTATGATCCGCTAGTTCAAAATAATCAGGTGAGAGTCGCAGAGTTGGCCGAGAAGTGACAGCAACAGTACGGCTAGTTGTGGTTGTGCGCAAGTTATTGAGTTACACCAGGAACGCTATTACGCGTTACAAATCGGTAACCGAGAGGTTTGCTGTCGACGACCGTAAAACTTTCACATACATTCCATGAGAGCAGCGAGCTACCCTGACGCGTACAGCATTGGCAGTAGAGAGCATTCTCGCTACTGCGGATAATGAGTTGTGAAAGAGTGTCAAGTAACCGATGCAATTGCGATCGTATTGTATTTCAGACACACCAGGATCCCTGATCAGTGTACATCAGAGCGCTCACGGAGCCAAGCTGGTGAAAAAAAAATCTTAATCATGAGTCAAAAGAGTTAGATATTTAAACAGTGCCTATGCTCTAGGGGTAGTGCTGAGCTTCATACTTGCCGGCATGTTTCAGCCGTCCGGCTACCGGGATCAACGCTAAACCCACAAACTTCGGCGAAAATACTCAAAATTCATAGCAGCTAACATACAAGCTACGCGTTTCAAAAGGAATACAAAACACTACCGGATTCATTCATGATCCTTCACTTGTTCAGGCTTGGTTACTGCGAAGCTTCGTACGCATATACTCATTCTCACGCTCACGCTCGCGTGTCCGCCCTTCCAACAACCGCGCTGTCCCCCTTTGCATAACTCCAATATGCACCTAATATAATACGTGTTTATAACTCTGCAGTTATTGATTATCGTAGTTTCTTACCTCCAACGGGTCATCTCTTGCGTTAGCTAGCAAGGGGCCAGTTACTTGTTCGTTTAGCGCGTTCAAGTCCAACTCGATTCGTTGGAGTTGAGACAACGCGCCGTTTACGTGAGCAGCTGCGTTTTTGCGATAATCTGTAACCCCCTTCAAGAGGTCGGTATGATGGTCGAATATGGAAAGTTGACCTATTCAGACCGTTAGATAAAGGCCCAAACGTGCCAGACTCAAATTGCTTGCCCTTATTCCCGCCGAGCCTCGTCCACAAGCTATCCAGCTATGGTTTACAGTTCAGGTGTTGTCAGCTATTAGATAAACCATATCGCATAGTCTGATTCAGACGTACCGTTTCTGCCTTGTCCTTGACAATCTTATTATCCTCTCTTGCGACCATCTGATTAATCACAACCAATTCTTCATCCAATTTGTCTAGCGCTCGCGTGTTGTCCAAGGCTTCATCGATCAGTTGATGAACAGTCAACTTCAACTGTTCCGTCGCCTCAAACCATGTCGCTTTGATGTCGCCATTTCGAAATGCTGGAATTCGAGGCGAACTCAGCTTTTTGAGGGTCGATACTTCCTCATCTTTAGCCATACTCTCCAGGACCTCGATAGTATATTCGTTCATTGCGATAGTCTCGTCCACCGCGCGTCCGACGTGCCCCCCGAACCTCTGCAAACTACGCCCGGTAGTCCTGGCATTTTCGACGAATTTTTCGAGGCGGCTTGACAGACCGTCCTTTGAAACGAGCGAGCTAACCTTAACCAAGGTAGTACTAGAATATTATTGTCAATAAACGAACTAAATCCGGGTATCTACTCCGAGCTTACAGATCTCGGACCGCTATTTCGGAATGTTTAAGATCGATAGCCACAGCCAGAGTACTAGTCGACTTCTCCATCGCGCCCTGAAGGTGAGACTGCAAAGTCACGAGTTTACGGAAGTCGGGGTTGAATCGTTCTTTCGGGGTGCAATTCGAGAACAGGTTAGGAACGATGGGCAGCTCGCAAAGCTTCTCCAACTCGACGTCTTCAAGAAACGAAATCGCTGTCGGAGACAAAGCCAGAAATATAAGATAGAGCGTGATTAGCCATTTCCTAGTAACAATAATGAGCCTTGTTTGATCACTTTAACAAGAGAGCATGCTCACAATGGTTTCTTGCAGCTACCAAGCGCCACTAGCGTTACACGCCACATAGTGGCGAATGCCTCCGTAATCAAAGTCCCAATAGTATCACTTGACGATTCGTCGGTGAAGTAGCCAAGCTCATCTTTATAGTTGTCATGCTCGAGATCAGGGCT
>WSLO01000403.1:0-10198 GCA_019677385.1 Ceratobasidium sp. 392
GGGGACATACCAGGACCAGCAATAATCCCAGTCACGTCCAGCATGTTTTCCTCATTGGTAATCACCCGGATACCCTCAGGAGGCTCACTTCGGAGCTGATTAATCTCCTTGACAACTTTTCGGAAAGCCGCTGGGTTCACCTGCAACGAAAGTTGGATTCTTATCAGTCGATGAACAAGCCTCGGCGCAAGGAGCTAGCCCACCATTTTGAATGTTCGTAAAGTAGTTCGTATACGTTACAGCGGAGTGCAAGAAGGATGGGGCGTAAAGACGTAGACGTGGTGGTTAGGTAGTGGGTAGCTGACGAGGTTGAATCCAAGCTTCACGCTCCAAACGTCACGTGCTTATGTCAGGTGACTCTGATGGGTCGCGTCAACAAATCAACGTAACCGCCTCGGGACCTGGAGCCTCTGTAGATGATCGGGTAGCTGAAGGTAGACTTTAAATGCCATGTGCGCCGATCCGTTCCTAACCATTTCGGCTCCGGTGAAGCGGTAAGCGTCGAAGTAGAGCTATACGTATTGTAGGTGGTGAATTTGCTAAAAGGTAGTGAGGTTCAGCTTCTGATAGAAGCTCCGCTGCAAGCTGTTGTATTTCAGCCTCCGATATCCGTCGTAGGTCGCGTGGTGAGGGCAGTTTCCTATGCATTCCTCGTTCCATCACAAACACCAACAAGGACTGAAGAATTTGAAGGACAACTGAATCACATCGCTACTTTGGTATCAGCAGCAGCTCCGGGAGTAATTCCGGTCTAATCTAGGGGACACCGGCTCATTCAGCTTCTTGTACCAACCTCTCAAGACACGCGTATATACCTTACTATATTTCTCCTCGCTTTCGTAGTTTCGACTGCGGAGAACCCATGTCTACTATCACCTGACCCGATAATTCTTAGGCTTATACAATTAGCCAGAGCACGGAAGCACAGCGGACCTCTGTTGAGCACCTAAAAACGCCTAGGTCCAATCATCGAGTTCCAGCACTTGATCATATGCGCTGCTACTTATATTGGTCAAATCAGCTAGCGTGTACATAGTTGTACTGGCTGCTGCTCTATGTTAAGCAGACACTATCCCGAGGGTAGCCGATGGGCATGCTTCCTCAAGCTAGGAGACAATCGTCCACAAACGGTGTACTATATGAAGCCTGGTTCACGCTCGTCTAGCCCATAAATACGACATCACCCCCACCAGGATGCACCCAATCTTTCTATCCACTCTACCAGAATGATCAACGTCCGTTCTGTTGTCTGTGCTACGGCCTTGATTACCTTGGCCACTGCGGCTGTTATCATCCCTAGAGCAGACTCGAACCCAGATCAAGGCCAGCCGATTAGCGTAGGCGTGCGTATAAGCTACGATAACCCGTCACAATAATTATTCTAGCTAACAGCAATCGGACTTTTATACATAGCTTGCCGCTAACCGCTCCCAAGATGCAGTATCAGTTTTCGGGACGACTACCGACAGCGTCAACTTTCTTACCCTGCCTACCGCCCTTTGCATTGTCCCAATGTACACAGATGAAGCTGGGATGGGCAAAGAACGTAAGCTGTTGACTGTGCAGCAAGCGCTCGAGATCTGTCCAAGGGCACAACGTATCGTGGTGAGTGACCTCGATCGGAAGAACTGAGCAATTCTGATAAGCTTGCGGGTGCAGGTTTCTGAAACGTGAAGCATAAGACTCCGCTGTGCATACCCTATTGATATTGTCTAAGCACGTAACTTTTGGAATTGATACAATTGAATGGTAATGAGCTTAAGAGAATAATCTAACATCGGGAGCGCGCATGTATGCGCCGCAGTCGAGCATTCGGCCAAACTCAGTGTGCTAATTTGAAATCTATCCTCTATGACGTACGTAATTCTCCGCGTTAGCGCGCCCTTCGATGCAACCTACGTGCACCTTGTCTGTTTTACTTGGCAGCTATGGTGATATCCACTTATCACTACCATTCGCAGACAAACCCCTTTGTGTAATACCTTCCATCTGCGGAGCGTTTGATAGTAAATCGACCCGACTGGCTGAAGTATAGCGTATACTTACTATTTGCTTAACTTCTGGAGCACTGGGGCGATCTTCCGGCTCATATATCCAGCATCTCTTGAGCAGGGTCCATAACGCCTCTCCGTGCATAGAATCCAGGGGTATATGCTGGTGAGGTCGTTCAGGATGTCCTTTTTGAATAAGCACAATTGGTACCACGGCCATTTCAGCTTTTCCGAGGTACGGAATATTTCCTGTGACGGTTTCCTAAATTGTCAAGAGTTAGTATATGCAAAAATATCTTGACACTCAGACCGCACCAGTATGGTCTAGGCACACGGTAAGTTCTTGAAGCTAAGCACGCTATTATTATGATCACTCACCATTCCCAGCGCATACACATCTGCTGGCTTGCTAAATGTTGTTGTGCCAGACAACAGTTCCGGAGCCTTCGATAAATGAGCTTGAGCATGACAACTGATGCGGTTCAAAGATTCACGTACCGCCCACCGCAATGACATGGCGGTATTGGTCGAAGTGTCCGTAAAACTTAGTGTGTGTTTTTGAATAGTCGCATTACCAAAGTCGGTGAGCAGTGGGATCCCGTCCTCAGAAACAAGTACGTTACACTAAACAACTGTCAGCAGGTACATTTCAAAGAACACTGGTGTATTCACCCCTTTCAGATCTCCGTGCACCTATATACCAGCCACGTGATATTGAGCTCTAAATCCAGGGGACAATGCAATTTACTAACAATATTAGACCCATGGAGGTAGGAAAGGCCATCGGAGATTTGAGCACTCTGTACAAAAAGAATAATGCAATCATTCGAGGATGCGCGTGTAACCAAAACCTACCAGTTGACAACGGTCTACCTCAGGATGTCGTTCAAGATATGTGGGAAGGCTCCCATTCGCTTCCCAGGCTGATACCATTCCAATTTGCCCCCTAAACTCCACTAGCCCAAGAAGACGCTGCACATTGCGGTGCTGAAATTTTGACCACGCATATAGCTCGCGAGCGGCATGCTGGTACAGTTTAAGCCAATACACACACTGTGGGCTGAATGTGCTCACTTTTAAAGATTTTTGATTCTGCTGGTTGGAGTCAACCTCTCGGAGCCTCATTGTCTTAACGGCAATTTCAGTTCCACCCTGAATTTTGCCTCGGTATATGTCGCCGAACCCCCCGCTAGAGATCGGGAAATTGCTGAAGGAGGCCTGATCTAGCTGTTTGGTCACGTTTGCACAACCATGGGCAACTAAGCATAGGATGACTTCTAGAAGACTCTGAATGCAGGTAACGTTATTGCTAGCCGCAACCAAAATATAATATTGAACATACCATTGAACTAGAAATTGCTGATGGCTGTTGCGGGACGATTGATGCGGGAGCGGGTGTGTCGCCTCGACGGTTATAGGAAGTGCCTGAGTAGGATATCTCGTGTCCGCGATCGTCTAGAGTCCTACTAACGGTTTGTGGTTGCCCCAAGCCAGTCTGTATCATGTTGCGCAAATTTGTTAGACGACTTAGTCGATCTTCGCCGTTTGGATGATTGTCAAAAACAATTTGCGTCACTTGGCTATGGCAGTCAGTCGCGATTCGCAGATCAGAAAGTTGTCCTAAGCGCTGAAATCGACTACAGCGCGACATCCCCAAGTCAATAAGACAATCGGATTTATCCGAGTGATCATTAGGCATCAGCAATATAGCTTCTGTCTGGTACGAGATAGCTGAATCAAGATCAGAGAGCCCTTCAAAATACCGATATCGGGCGTAATAGAAGTTTCCCAAGCTACCGAGCCGGCGAGGCCTGTCTGGATGTGTGTTGGGCGTTTGTGACATTGACTGAAATTGAAAATCAATAGCTAGGTCGATATCAATCTGTTGTACGAGATGTTGGAATTGGCTATAATATGAGCGGCCTAAGCTTTCGAGCTGTTGTGGCTTATCTGGATGTCCGTCAGGCGTGAGCGATATTGATCGAGTTTGACACGAAATCGCCGATTGAAGGTCGGAAGGATTTCTGGTACGCTGGAATTGAGTGTGGTACGAGTTTCCTAACCTGAGTAGCCGGCTAGACTTGCATATATGCCTGTCAGGTGTGAGTGAAACCGCTTGGCTTTGAAAATCAACCGCAACGCCGAGATCAGACAGTTCCCCAGAGCCAGAAAATCGGCTAAGATACGAGAGTCCCAAGTTCTCCAGGTGAGCCGGTTTATCCGGATGAGCTTCAGGTACAAGCGATAGCGATCTCTCCAAGTACGTCACAGCCTTGTCGAGGTCGTCGGCATATCCCGACAGTTGGTATTTACTGAGACATACGACTCCCAGATTGCCTAGCTGATGATGTTTGTTCGGATGATAATCAGGTGTGGATGACGCCGCTTGATTCTGGCATGTATACGCGGTATAGAGGTCTAAAGACGATCCTACACGCTTGAATCGACTGTGGTGTGCCATCCCTAATTCGCCTAACCGGCCAGCTCTGTCCAGATGGAAGACAGGCGTCGAAGATACTGCCTTGGTTTGCAGCTCAATGGCCGACTCGAGGTCAGATAAATCTCCCAGCCCTTGAAATCTAATGTGATATGCGCTACCTAGACCACACAACACATGAGGCTCGTCAGGAGAACCACGGAGAATGAGCGAAGCTGCTTGTTGTTGGAGCAAGATGGCGTTGTTGATATCGTCGACGGTCCCAAAGAGTTGATATCGACGTTGCAGAAGCACAGCTAGATCGTATAGCTGGCGAGGTTTTTCTGGATAATTATCATGTGCGAGTCGTACAGCCTTTTCCTGGAGGGAAATGGTCTCGTCGAGTTTGGCGTCTTCAATCGTATGGGGTGGCATTGGTTTGAAGTGTAAGAAAGAGACGGAAACTGTAAAATGCTACACGAGTTTCGCAGGGGGTTATAATGAGGGGCGACAAAACAGACTGGTTCGTTGACACGTTAAATATATAGATGTCTGTAACATAGCCACGTGCCGAGGAGCCGAATCAAATACCCGAGGCAACAAAGGTAATGCTTACAATGTCCTTTTATAGCACTCATAGGTGATGTTTGACGATCATACAAATGGATACCATAGCAACGCTGCTATTCCCATATAGAGACACAAAGTGGCCATCGGATGAATTCGTGATTCTATACATAGGGCTTGGGTAGTATCAGATTGAGCTCGGCGCCGACGCAGCATCAATGACTTACCGTTATCTGACGCGCACGATACACTCTAGCATCATCTTCTGAAACAATTGATTCGCCACGAATCCATCTAGTGGTAGATGTCAATGCGTGCAAGCAATAGTAAAAACGGATTCGTGCCTTTGGAAGAATTGAAGAGCCACTTCAGGCTGGTCGTAGGGAACCATATGCCCTGCCTCGTATACCCTCAACCAGGTGAGCATTCCAGATCGTGTTCCTTCATGGGTTCCAGCCGCGCGCACTTCTCCAACTGGCTTACCATCTTTATCCTTCCAAATGGTGTTATTTAGCGCCTGAAACTCTTCCTGTTCCGAAATTGGTTAGTATTATGAGTTAAGCCTATGATGAAAATTCACCTTGTAACGCGAGTCAAGCTGTCGCATCCACTCAAAAGAACCCTATTTGGAGAAAGACGTTCAGACTCCAGTTCTACTGTACATTATCCTGCGTATGACGTACCATGAAATTACATACAAAATCAGCGTCTCCAGCCACATTAAGTATTCGAATACCGCCCTCGATTAGCTCAGACGCCACCGGTGAAGAGTCGTGCGTAACGTCTCCAGCTCTCATGAAGGCTCGATTAACCTCCCATGAGGTTACTGGCAAGCACAGGCCTTCAGTATTACCATAGGTTTGAAATAAACACCATCAAAAACATACAGGAATAATTGTGCTCAAGCGGTACCCCGAGAGCCAGCTTTACGTCTGTTCTGTTAAGATAAAATTGAATCCATGCGAGTTCGTCATAGCACTCGAGCTCTTTAGAACAGCGTTTCCGGACATCGTAGACGTTGAGTCCAAGCTCCTAAATCGGCTGAGTTGTTTGACTAGTTTCATATGGGCGGAACATGCTTTTGTCTCACCTTGAATCTGTCTTCAAAAAGCGGTTAGCGCATATATCCCGGCTGGTACGCTAAAAACGCCGATATTAGACGAAACAAACACGACCGAAACTTTTTAACGGAGGCTCACCAAGTTAATGGCGTCCGGAAATCCTTACACTGCTCCATCACCCTCTTCAATATGGGAACTCTTGAGCGTAGTAGGGCACACTGTTTTCCTCTATCGTCCCAGAATGCGTATGGACCGCGACACGCATATTCTGCATTTTTTGGTGCTTGAATCGCAGCCGACATCATTCCGTTGACAACTATAATCGAGTCGAGATTGATATGAACGTGGGACAGTAGGGAGGCTTTGTTCTTTCTGTTGATGTAAGCTGCAAAGTTGGGAGCGAATTGGCCTCCATGGCTCTCGGCGGCGATATGGAAGGGAAGTTCAGAGTATTCAGGGAATCGCGTGAAGAAGAGCTGAGTGAAGGCGTAGAAATCTTTGGCAGCTTCCCAGGTTGATTCAACCGGGTCGGGTGATGTTGAAATTGAGTATCCAACTCCGGCTGGTTGGTCTATATAGATCATCTGCCAGAGCGAGTGATTATTTATACGAAGCTATATTTTGAGTAGCACCTACGTTTGCCACCTCGTTCCAAGAATGAGAGTTTAGTTTGGTTTGGTTTCCACCAGGTTGTATAGTGCACGGCCCATTTTCCATTAATAAGCCGATGCCAGACGACCCAGCTGGCCCTCCTGCTGAATATCAGTAACAGCCTTATAGACGGTGGGTAGAGTAAATGTCAAAGTACCGTTTAACCATGTAGTAACCGGGACCTTGTGGGGGTTGTTTCGACTTTCAAAGAACCTGAACGAAATGAGCAAGGTGCCATCGCAGATGCCCACGCGGGACAGAAATTGTGAATTTACCAGAAGAAGAAATGACGCTCATTGGAGACATCGAGGTAGCCTGAGTACTGTGCTACGTTGGGATCGCATAGATGTTTGGGGCGTCGAAGGCGGATCTGATAGCCAGGCAAAGACTGCAGGCTGATATGCTCGACTAAGTAAACCAGGTTTGGATTATGTGAGTATCGCCTGTGCACTATCGATATGACGTACCCTCGCTCCCACTGGGGTAATGACTAAAGAAAGTCGGTTTCGGTCGAGGAGGATAGTTCGGAGAGATATGTGCGAGCACAGGAAAACAAGAAACCAGACACTGCAGCACCACACAAACAAGGAAACGATAACAAAACATGGGAGGCTGAGAGTCTTAGATTTGCCAGAAACATCAACTATGAGGATTTTTGTATATCTAGTAGTGTGACTCATGTGGAGATGTCATGCTGACACTTGATTGCCCGGGGAGCTCGGTGAAACGGATCTAGGTGCTCGAATGATTCAACAGAATTGACCAAGACTCTCAAGCTTCAAAATAAGTTAAACAAGAGGCAGACAGTTTAGTAGGCTAGAGGCAAGCTATCCCATGCTAGCGGCGAGAATACGGTTAGAAAAAATGGAATGATAGTGGGAGATTGGTCGTCCACGCGGTCACGTGCCAATTTTGGATTCCATCGCGAACCATCGCCACCCACATGGTACACTCTCAGGACCCGTTCTTATAGTCAGCTTCACCAGCTGCGCCATCACTTAGCACAGCTCTCGCAGCATCCACGGTCATAAAGCCACGCTCCACTAGCGCAACCGTCTTGGTCGAAACCTCTTGCACTCGGTTCCTATCTGCGTCTCACAATGTTGACGCTGTCGTTGATTTCGGTTGCGTTGAGCTGTGTCGCCACTTTTACTTGGGCTACTCCAACAGAACAGTATACCATGGAATCTAGCCCAGACTCTCGTTTGGTGCAAAATACTCTAGGGTCTCATGTTACTCTGAGCCACGACGGGACTTGTAAGTATCGTAAAGTACTCCTAGGTGTATATAGTCACTCATGCTCTGTGTGGTACGCAACTAGTCGAGCATGTTTCTGTAGCGGCTCTTCCTAACCACAAGATTCGAGTTCGAAGTGTTAAAAACCTATGCGATCCTAATGTGAAGCAATATTCAGGGTATCTTGACGTATCAAAACACAAGCACTTGTTCTTCTGGTAAGACTTATCTTGTACTCGATTTACGTATTAGTATCAATTAGCCTCGCAGGTTTTTTGAAAGCCGGAAAGACCCGCACAAGGCGCCTCTGGCTGCTTGGATGAATGGTGAGTACAGATTTCAAGCCAAGTCTGACCAGAGTGTCTAAAATTGGTGTATAGGCGGCCCAGGTGGATCATCAGCGCTCGGTTTGCTCATGGAAAACGGACCATGTAACGTCCAGTCTGGCGGAAACTCGACCGCGCGCAATCCGTATGGGTGGAATGAGGTTACCAACGTGAGAATTGCGGCCATACAGTCGAATCTTCATACTTAACCTCTTAGCAGATGTTCTTCTTGGATCAACCAGCTGGCGTCGGCTACTCTTATTCAAACTCCTCCCACATCATCGACACCACCCAAGAAGCGGCTAAAGACTTCTATGCCTTCATGCAGCTCTTCCTTGCACGCTTTCCAGAGTACTCCCAACGGCCCTTCCATGTCCTAGCCGAAAGTTACGGCGGGCAATATGCACCCAACTTTGCCAACTACATCAACCGGCAAAATAAAGCCCATGCTCTTGTCACATCGCACCAACATATCAATCTGGACTCGGTCGTTGTTGTCAACGGGCTGGTCTCGCCGGAGGTTCAGGGTGAAATGACTCCTGAATACGCGTGTCGAGGTCCATACGCGTTTTGGGATAACAACGGAGAGCATTGCGCGAAGCTTCGTTCTAGAACTCCAAGGATGCACCAGTTGATGCAGATGTGCAGGGATTTCAAGACCCCTTTGACATGGTGCGGGCTACGAATCAGTTGGTTGCCTAACAAAATTTTGACTTTTTCTCTCTAGTGTTCCCGCTGGCATCTATGCTTTATCTGCGCTTGACGAAGGCTTTGAGGTAGGTATCTGTCCCCAAGTCGTTGCCGCCCGCTAATCATAACGGTAAATGTACCAGAAACTAGGCCGTAACCGATACGACGTTCGCAAAAGTTGCAGCGAACCGGTGTCATGCTATGACGAAATGGATTGGGCTCAGGAATATCTAAACCGCACCGACGTTAAAGTTGCGCTAGGCGTTCCTGCCGACTATAAGTATTCGTGTGAGTCAATTTTGTGTTGCAAACCCTACACTATTTATAACTTGTTATCATTCGATAGGGCTCAGCTGGGAAATTAACAGCGCGTTCGTTCGTTCGGCTGATATTGCCAACGATGCGTCGCCCATGATTCGCGAACTGGTTGAAGATGGCGTTCGCGTACTCAATTTGGCGGGCGATGCAGACTTTGCTTGTAATTTCATGGCAAGTACCTATACTCCACGGTACTTGAGATTGTGCCTCACAATCATACTCACAGGGAGCATTCGAATGGATGTACCGACTCGATAACCCATATGCCGTAGGTCTCACAGTTGATTCTTAGCGCGAATCGTCTAATCCCCAAGTAGAAAGAGTTCCGTTCATTGAACAACACCATCTGGAGAAACAAAGACGGAAAGGTCGTTGGGGAAGTTCGAGCAGCAGGAGATAATGGAGGAAAGACCGCGGGAACGTACACTTGGCTACGGGTGTATGAGGCGGGTCATATGGTCCCACATGACCAACCAGAAGTGTCGCTCCAGTTCTTCGATAGGTGAGTGTGCTGCTAGTTCGTTGGTATCCCAGGTACTAATTCGATGTGCTTAGGTGGATCAACAATAAACCCATTGCTGGCTGAGAAGCATTATACTACGTCAAAAACGACACATCGCGCAATCGTAGTTCATGCTCCAATGCCCAAAAACAGCAAATGACCCTTTTGGTTTCCGCTCTATATGTTTAATATGCCCCGAGAACAATGACATAATCTACCACTGTCCCACTGAAGGAATGGACTGCTGAAGTGGAATTGGAACGAATAGAGTGTAGGTATGTTTACGTAACTTAATCACGATCGTTGAAGTCGCTTGCGCGGGGCAATTATCTCTCCTACCACAACGACCACAGCAGCCAGGTGCCTCTCGTCTCGTGCAAGACAACGCCAGAGTCTGGCACATTCAAAATACCTACAGCTCCTGTATGTAGTTGCGATCG
>WSLO01000404.1:0-17324 GCA_019677385.1 Ceratobasidium sp. 392
CGAAAGCGTAGCCTAGCGTGGCTAAGTGTTCCGGAAGGTAGTCCGGACTGATGGTTAAGGAGTATCTAGCCACGAGACAGCAGAAGAGAGAGACGCCGTGAGGCGCTAAGTCAGGGAGTGATCGTACAGGGTCACGACAGTGTGGGTGAATACCCTGTTAGTGGTTCTGGTGGCTCAAGGCCCTTAAGTAAACTGAGGTGTGCTACTACAACTGTAGTGGCACGACTAATGCTTTGTAACTTAATCGCTAAGTCTCACTTACTTCCAACACTAGATGCGATAAAGCCTTCTAGTATAGTTGGACTGTAGAGGGGAGAGTTGACGAGGTAGAACAAGCTGGGGACACCAGGCTTGTTCTAGGCTGTATTAATACTAACTACTGCACGGTCTGTGCGTACATGAGTCAAGAACGTACAGAGGGGCAGTACACAAGTGTTAGTGGTTTGAATACAGCGGGAGCCAATCGTAAGGAGCGTAGGCCACAAGTGGTGTGGCATGAGTCAAAGAAGCGAGAGTATAGCCTGGAGTGGCTAGTGTGTTCCGGACGGGGGATCCGGACTGGTGGCTAAGTAGTGTCTAGCCACAAGACAGAAAGGGAGAGGCGCCGTGAGGTGCTAACTCAGAGAGTGACCGTACAAAGTCACGACAGTTGGTAGAGCATTTGTACACTAGTCCCATGCCAATAGTGTTGCTCAGATAGCGTAGAACATGAATCAGTGCATTCCAGTGCTCTGGGTGTGGGTTAAACTGCGCTTGCCCAAGTCTTGAGAGCGCATACGAAATTTCTGGCCTCAAACTTTGACCAATCCAGTTAAGACAACCAAGTAAGTGTTGAAAGTCTTTGTCGAGCATGAATAACTTTTCTTCCTCAGTTGGAGGCACCGTACGCAATGGTAATGAGGTTTTGGCGTTTGAAGACATTGGCATAGCAAGTGGCCAACAGTTGACCATCTTGTATTCATCCAATGGTTGTCCACTAAATCTACCCTGAGTGATTGTTACTGTTCCAGCCACACAATCACGAGTAAACTCCAGTCCGAGTACCTGTGTCACAGCGCCTGGATCCTTGAAGTCAAACAGGGACGAGAGCAGAGATTTTAGCCATGCCATTTGCTCAGGAGTTCTGGCCATCAGCGTGAAGTTGTCAACATAGATAAGAACATAGCAACAATCAGAGGAGTTACGAGGGGAGACCCAGAACAGACAGTAGTCGTTGTCAGAGCGCACAAAGCCTTCCCGCTTCAAGATGCCGGTGCAGTGTCCATACCAGCCACCCGGAGCCTCAACTAGACCATAGACTGCATGCTTCAACCAAAGGGCCTGTTTAGCACATGGAACGCCAGGCAGCAGCTTAGAACCAGGAAACCCAGATGGAATGGAGAGAAACACAGGGTGAGATAATGGAGCGTGCAAGAATGCCGTATTGACATCCATTTGCTGGAACTCACAGTCGGTCTGCGCAACCAGTGCCACCATAGCTCAAAGGGTAATCATACTAGCCACCGGAGATGCCATCCTTGGCCCATCCTCAGGCGATAACAATTGCATGTCCCCTTGAGCAACACATCTGGCCTTTTTGCGCACCTCAGCACCAGTCTCGTCAGTTTTCCAACTTAGGAGCAGGATACTTGGAATAACCTCCATCCCTTCTGGTCGTTCCACTACCTCATAGACATCTTTGTCCTCCCATGAGGCATACTCTGCGTCAATCGCGGCCTGCCATTCAGTTGCCTCAAGACTGTCCATAGCCTGCTTGTAAGATTTTGGCGTAAGCAATGCCGCATTCAATTGTGCCATTTCTTGTAGTTTCCATGTTGCCTTGCAACTGCGCTTTGGTCGATTGATGATTGGAATCCCAGTCATTGGGTCAACGGGCACTTCCTTCAACTGATATTCTCCCGCCAATCCTGACTCCAGTAAGTCTCCCACTGAATCCAGCACCCCTCCCACTGAATTGGATGAGCCTCCCACTGACTTCAGCAAGTCTCTCACTGAATTCGGTACCTTAATCTCATCAGAAGGGGGACAACCCACATCCGCAGGAACTACAGGGGCTGAGGTGCAGCTGGGCAAATCCAAAGGCGCAGCGACATCCAGCGACAAATCTTTGTGAAATATAATGTCTCGCAAGCAAACTACCTTGATGGAACCCTTAACCTGGACCTGATAGGCCTTACTAGGAGATTCATAGCCCAGTAACCTACACTCCACAGCACATGGTGCCGACTTCTTGCGATGCTTGGCGGTATCAATAGCAAAACATGTAGAACAAAAGACACAAATGTGCGCAATAGAAACAGGTTTATTGGTCCAGAACGACAAAGGGGAAGCATGGTCAGGCAGCGATGAATGCGGTGTACAATTATACAACTGTGTTGCTGTCAAAGCTGCCTTGCCCCACCAACCCCATGACATATCTGCCTCTCGCAATATGCATCGCACTCAATCAAACAGGGTGCGCTGAAAGCCTTCTGCTACCCCGTTCTGCTGTGACGCGTTTGGGCACGAGGTCTGATGAGAAATTCCAGCATCAGCAAGATAGTCAGACAGGACGTGGTTTAGGTACTCGCCACCACCATCAGAGCAAAGAGTCTTGAGTCTTAGACCAGTGAATAGTTGAACATGTGCATGAAACCGCATAAATGTTTTTGCCAGCTCGTCCTTGGTCTTCAGGAGAAATACCCACGCAAGACGGGTAAAGTTGTCAATGAAGCACGCAGTGTATCTAGCGCCGCCAACCGAGGCATCAACAGGTCCACAGAGATCTGAGTGTACTAGCTCAAGCAGAGCACACAAAGACGTTGAGACTGATTTGTAAAACGGGAGACGAGCATCTTTAGCTAGAACGCATGTCTTGCATTTCTCAACCGCCTCAATGTCTGCCTTGGTCAGCTTATCAATCGCACCCACGCCAGCAAGATGCCAAAGTGCTGCGGCTCCTACATGCCCGAGACGCCTATGCCAGCTTGCACCAGTAGTTGCAACATTTGCAGCCAGAGATGCCTGCACGCAAGCAACCAAACCCTCAGTCTCTAGAATCCAAAGTCGCTTTTGGTATGCCGCCTTTGCAAGAACCATAGAGCATGAACTGTCGCTGAAGATTATCCCCCCAGAGGTTCCCAAGGTGACATACATACCAGCTTCCAAGAGCGCACCAGGAGACAGAAGGTTACGATGCAGATCAGGGGTGTAGAGCACATCTTTAAGGTACAGCCAGGTCAGATCTCCATCCAATGGAATCAGGATAGCAACAGTTCCACGTTGGCAGGTCTCTATCCCAGTATTACCAATTCCGCAGATCAGTACAGGCGGGTAGAACTCCTCAATGTCAACAAAGATTGAGCGGATACAAGTCATATGCTGCTGACAACCAGTGTCGATGAGACAAGACTCTACCAAATTGGCCGCATAGGCTAGCACTTCGTTGGAGACTTTGTTATTGATGATCGCAAAATACGCAGCATAGGACGGGCAGTTTGAGCTAGTGGAGCTGGTGGTGACACTGGCCTGTACCGCTTCAATAGACGAGGATGGAGTAGAGGTGGTGGAGGGAGCTGGGCCAGTCGTGGCAGGAGTTGCATTCGTAGTCGCAACATTAGTATTTGACGCACCACCATTCCCAGCCATACGATGTCCCTTTCCGTCATTCCCCCTCTTCAATGATTGAGGTGGTCCTCATAGCTCAGTTCTCCACTGGAAAAAGACATACACCGGGCAGTTGGTAGCACCAGATCTATGACCAAATTGCAGGCAGTCCCAACAGGTATGTTGAGCGTGAGCAGCAAGGGCTGGATTACGAGCGTTGGTGAACTTGTACTGAGACGAAAGATCAACTGGAATGAGCAAATTGAAGGTGGCAGTTAGAGCATGTGAGTCGGGTCGAGGTAGACGCGTAAATGCAGGAAATGCTGCGACAGAACCACCAGAGTCTCCAGTACGAGCTTTTTGACTACGGTATTGAGTCTCCAGATACACGCACAGTTTGTTGAACAAGGTTGAGTCAGACTCTTCATGATGCGCAATCCATGGTTCAAAGCTAGCAGGCAAAGAACAAAACAGAAGCGCCTTGCATTGCACCTCGTTAACTTCAAAATCAGATCCATCCAATCAACATTTAAGACGACGCAAGTTCGCAATATGCTCGACTACATTGCCACCTTTGGACATCCTAAGGTTTGCTAGCTCCTTGTCAATTGCCATTAGAGACGCCGTATCATTGGTCTTCCAGTGCCGCTCAAGCGCATCCCAGGCCTCCTTGGCGGTCCTTGTACCTTCCAAATAGCGGTAGACCATGTCATGATCCAGGGCACCAACAATTGCCGTACCAACGGTCGCATCCTCTTGATCCCACTTCTCCTGGGCACACTGATCAGTCCCATCAGGCCGTTGCCCTGTGCCATCAATATGACCCAGCAGCCCAGCTGACCGACTTGTATCGGATAACGCAAAAGACCACTGCGAGTAAGCGCCGTCTTTCAGTTTTGGAAGCGAGGATGCCGAGGACAGTAACGTGTTGGCTTTGCGCAATCCCACCTCAGACAATGTGCGCTGACGTGGGGGATTGACATTCTGCATGACCTGTGCAACAGTAGCTTGTACCGCCGAGCTGATCAGGTTTATGAGTTGATCAGAGGTAAGAGAGATAGAAGCTGAGCTAGTCGAGGTGTTGCCAGGTGTAGCTTGGGACTGAGAGTTGTCAGGAGTAGGTCCTTGCGTGGTATCTATGGCAGGAGGGGACATGATTTCAAAGGGCAAACAAAGAGGATTGGGGGATCCTGGCGGAAGATCAGAAAGCGAGATGACAGATATTAAGCAAGATGTAGAGGGCGAACAAGTGGGCGGACGGGTGGGCGGACAAGTGGGCCCAAGAATAGGGGACAACGGGTAGTTTGGTAGGTTTGCAAACAGTTCTCAGTTACTGGTGGCCTTTGCTCCTCTCGTATTAAACATATACAACGAGCAAGAATAAGTGGTGGTTGAGAAGATAATAAAAGCTTCTGAAAAAAATAAGTTACCCACGCAGAGCTACGTGGGGCTCATAACCTGATGTGTGGAGCACAGCAAACCTAAGAACACAAGAGGACAAAACGCTCAGCAAGCGTGGAAGCAAGCTCTAATTGTAGGATAGCTACCTAAGAACACAAGAGAACAAAATGTTATACTACAATCAGAACAATGAACAGCAACAGACACAAAAACGAACAACATACCTCAGCAAGCGTGGAAGCAAGCTGAGGACATCCAACAGGGACACACGCACTATATACGGCGCGGGCATATAGGGGTGAGAACGAGGCACAAAGGGTCACGTGCAAACCTCCAGATCACAGAACCTAGCAAAAGAATTGAGCCAAGAATGGTTTAACGGGAAGAAATTGGTCATTGATACTCCTTTCATTGAATATCTCTTGCCCTTCTGGGCTATTTTCTACTGGACTTGTTCTCACTTTGTTCATAATGTACACATGCAATGGAGAGGAGCAGAAGAATGAGTTCGGAACGCCCACGTAAGTAGATACAACTTACAATGGTCAAATACTGAGACTGAACACGCTACAACTCACAGTCCCGTAACCGCAAGATTAACGTTGAACTCCAACGCATAGCTGATTTGATTGTGGAAGCTCTTTGTCACTTGCGTGGCATGCTCTGGTGGCCGGATTCCCAAGTGCTGGATGGCGAGGACAACTTGAGCTTTCGCCCACTAATTTTGAAGCACCAATTGGTTGGACAAACACATTTATTCAGTTTTTCGAAAGGACTTTCCTTGACAATGAGGCAATCATCATGATGCTTCACTGGATACACCTAGAAGTTCAACGTAGCAATAAATTGTACAAAATGGCTATCATATGCGACCTGGCCTTGACATATACGCTGTTCCGGAACTATGCTTCCAGGCTTAATCCAAAACGTCAATCGGAACCCTTGCTATTGGATTGCAAAGACGCAGTGAAGTTCCTTAGTAATAAGCATGCCTTCATAATATTCAACATAAAGTTTCAGCACTGGGTTTCAACCATGGTTAACTTTGACAAACATACTCGTGCTTACAGAGACCCACTCACACCAACATACCCCCAATATGCGGAGGGTCTTGCTGCCCTTGACTACTGGCTTAATACACAGTTTTTTGAGCCTAGTCAACCCTGCAAAGTAATCAAAAATCTTCATGGCAAGCGACAAGCAGACGGTATTTCTTGCTGGATAGCGGCTTGCACAACAATCAGCAGTCAGCTCGGACTCAGTGTCTCATGGTCCGCTGAAGCTGCCACACTTTCTCAGTATACATGGGTGTTTTGACTCATTCAAATACACCAGGCAACCTCAGTAAGTATAACAGCTTGTTATCTTTCTCTCAGTCTGACATCTATTGTTTAGACACGCGGCTATACCTCCATACCTAACCAGGAGACTGCTCAGGTACTTGACGCCAAGGATGTACCTCAGTTACAAGTGGAGTTTACATTGGATGAAACATTGAAGGATTGTACTAACCGTATGGACATTGCGTCCATTCTATGTGCCGATGCCCCTGAGAAGGTCAAGCAACCTCCTCTCACCACAACCAAACATACACAGGAGCACTTGTATTTGAAAACAGAAGAGCCGATTGATTTTGTTCCCTATGATTTGCCCTAGCCTCTCAGCACCAACAATCAAGGATGCAAAGACAACCATGTTGTGGATGTTGTATCTGGTAAGGGCCTGAATTTTGCAACATGTATGCGCACACTAATACCATCCTGAGGAGACTACATTGATTGCACTGGGGTATTGCATTTTTAAGATACCGACGATGAATTTACCCCTGGTTTGGGAGTGCAGCCGCCTGAAATACCTTATGCGACTAACAACTACGGCAAGCATCCTTGTTCTTCCGCTGCTAGCGAGAGTTCAGACACAAACACACTGAAACGGAGGGCAATCTCTAAACTCAACGTGTCAAACCAAAAATCATTGACCTGGAATAGGCACTTGAGTATTGACCATCAATCTGGGCCGACGGGAATCTCAAAGACCGCAGTGGCCAATCGCAAGCAAATGGACGCAGTGAAGGCAGGGAAATTCAAGGCTACTCTGCAACAGATCACAGGTCTTCTTCAGTGTGCACAAGAGATAGACCTGGCAGTGACTTTGGATCCTGAGGATACAGCTGGTTGATATCTAATCCATTTGTTATGTGGGGTGCATATTTGCATTGAACCTTTGTGTACATCAAAGTTCAAGAAACATCACAATAACTGCAAGTCGAATAGTGGACTACGTAAAAATGGCAAGTTTACCTCAGGTGCTAAAGGCTCTCTGCGCATCAACACATTGTTCAGAAAATTGACAAGTCTAGCAACGCTACTAGTTCCTCCGCCTCAAAGCTTCCTGACCACACCACTACCTCACCACTTCCTCCCACTTCATCATCCCCTAAGCTAGTACTGTGCCATGGACTTTGAACCCCCCATGACAAGAGGGTTCAAGCTGTTCCTAATTGTTTGCAACATGGTGGGACAACTAGCATTCAGGTTATAGCCTGAGAGGAGTATGGAAGACCATTCAGCAATGTTACAGATGCACAAAAAGAACACATTTGCGCTGGTTCCGTTGCTACAGCTGAGTGGAGAGTCTACTTGGATCCTTTGCCACATATTTGACATACAAAGTGTAGGACAATATGTAATCCCAAAAAGTCATTGCTTTTGCTGTCGGATGTTTGTCTGAAATGCGCTGAACTCCTCACGATTCAGTCTTTCCAACGTGCAATGTCATGCAAGCCGGTGAAGGATCCCAAAAATTTCAAGTATGTTCCTTATACATCACAAAACAAGAATCAGGGGATCCTATATGCGAGGTATCTTGGATTGGAGGAGATATTTACACAAGCGGTAACACTACTATGACCTTTTTGTTTAGTTTTGGAGCACCAACAAAGCTTTCTGCACATAGGACTCAAAACTAATAATGTTGCTTATGTAGTTTGTTCACCTTGTTTTACAAGGCAAGATCAATGAAACAAGCACGTTCTTTGGAATCATGCAGGCAATTGTAGCAAAGGAGGATCGACTTATGCGCGGAAAAGGGATGCAAAACATGCATTATAATCCCGGTTATATTGGTTTTTGCAGTATTGCACACTCAATGAGCAGTCAAGCGTACCAGTTCCTTAAGGATTCTAAACTACTTGTTCTTGGCAAGCGCAATATAAGGTATGTTTACATAAATTAAACATATCAGCTAATCAACTTCTGATATCCATGCTTCAAAGAAGCGTTGCTCAAAGGCACGAGGCTTGCTGATTGGTATATGCGACCGAACATTTGAACGGGCTGTAAACTTTATCAATATACTTTGCTACACGGGGCCAGTATCTATCTGCGGTGACAATACTAAACTGCTAGCCAAATGGATTCCACATTACAACAGCGTGTCTCAAAAATGGCTTGTTCTTGGCAGCATTGGAGATCCAATTCAGGTTGATGGTAGTGTAGAGGATGTGCACAAACCTTTGGTTAAGGCAACTAAAGGAAAAGTGAAGGTGAGCAAGGTACACTAAAATTAGCGCTATCTTAGAGGTAATGTAGTCGTGCTAACAACTGTGTTATCACCCTTATCTTTGAGTTTGGTGTCTTCAGGCTGTGGCTCCCAAAATTCCTGTTCTTGTTCTTGCTGCTCTGCCGATTAGCTATAGCGTCAAAGCCGACAAGCTATTTACAGAACACTCTCACCTGATTAAAGGCTTACTTGATGCTGGGATCTGTGTAACTTCTTATGCTTGCAACAGCTTGGCAACTGAGCAGAAAGTCACTTGATTGTTCCTTGAGAGCACATCAAAACAAGAACCGTACTATATTCCTCACCCCAAGCCTGGTTTCTTGCCCCATACTATTTTGCTCTACTTCTATGGCCCTCAGTACCAACCTATTGTCTCAATCCAAGACTCTAAGCATGCTTTGAAAATTTGCCAAAATGTTCTCTTTAATGGCACACATAGCTTGACAATTGGTAACTGTGTCTTGCATTACCAACAGCTACTGGCACTCTCAAAGCATTGACTCAGCCCACTTTATCAGCACAATGTTGTCAAGATTGATCAACAAGATGATTGTGCTGCCCTTCGACTCTTTTCTTCGGCAACTATTTGTCTAATCTTTACAGTGATGGATGAACAAAAATCCGCCTCAACTCCCAATCCAACTCTAGGCGAAGATCTCACTGGCTTAGCTGTCTACTTGTTTGTCATTGGGGACTTTATTGACTCATTCCAGAATCGCTTCATGTCTATCTCTGAGCGACTGAAGATAGTCCTTTGTACTCATTATTTCATTCAGATCTGGGAATCTTCCTTAGCTGGCTTGGGTTACTCAAATATGGCACATTTCATCACACACAACACTTGGGAAATCTTGCAGTACCTCATTGATGGTTACATTGCACTTGTGCTAGTGCACCAAGATCATCTTGACCATGATAACTATCCCTTGACTCCCTGGTTGCATTTGACTGAACCTGCTGAACACACCTTTGGCAAAGTGCGGAAATGTGTCCCTGACTTTATGGTGTTGGACTTCTTGCACTTTAATCCTAAGCTAATGGTTTGGTTTGAAGCGGCTGCAAAGAACGGTGAATTTGGCTCTGACTCTAAAGCTCTGGCAGCCAGATATTTTCACACTCAGTACTCCGACAAAGGCATTAATATTGCTGCTATATCTGCTCATCCAACTGATAGTGTATTCTCCAAAGCGTTTTGGCTGTCTTTTCACAAAGCAAAACTACTGTACAAGCTCTGTGGAATTACCTTAGACAATAAACTCTATGCGCCTGCCACTTGCTCTCCTGTCGTTTGGCGAATTACTGCCCCAAGTAGCTGACAATAGCAACGGCATATATGATTCCGACTCCAATGATGAGTTTGGCATAGCAAGTGTAAATCAAGAGCTACACAATATTCTTCAACACAAAGAATCTAGAGGCCTAGGACCTGCCCATCTGGACGACAAAATGAAACTTTACTCGTTGGCTGCTGTTGCGCTTGAAGTTGAAGGTTGTAATGAAATGTTAGTCTCATTGCGCAGTCTATTGTCTACTTGAATTACTCATCTGTCTTGATACATAGTGACTTGATGCCTGATCAAGACAACAAGGAGAACTGGCTTACCTTGGTGCAAGAGATAAAGAAGGAATTCCCTTGATTCCCCCTTCCCCCACTGGTAATTGCCAACAAGGTCCGCCAAGCCACATCTCACCTTAAACGCGACCCAATGGACACAAAAAGCCTTGTGAGTTTTTGTTCAGCGCATGGGACATTGTTCGCCAAGAAAGCAGTTCAAACTGGCGCTCTTGCAAAGGACTACTCTGCCATCACAGTATCTGACAATGCCGACTTACCAGAAAATGCCCACTCAGCCTGCCAGAAACTAGTTAGAACAATTCATGAGACCCTCAAGGAGATTGAGCAGTCGGTTGGAACCGGTACAGGTACAGCTAGGCGACTATGGCATCAGACTGAAGCGGGTACTAAGCCGAGTGGAAACTCAAACCACTAAGGGACTACACAAGTACAAAAATCATTCATAGATATATATACCATTGATTAATTACATCTTCTAGGCGGTTAATAGGCGGATTACACGGCTAAAAAAAGCGGAAGTCAACTGTGTCAACCTGATTGGACATGCTGGAGTTTCCGGCATCGCCCCAATCGAGACAGGCTGTTATGCAATTGTTTATGTAGAAGGTCAACTATGGCTCAGCAAAGGCAAGTCTCAACGAGTCAAACATTAAAAATCAGCTTACTGACTGTTGGTCATGTGTTTGCAGTTCTTACCATGTACTCAAAGGGGGCCAGGAAGGGTGCAAACCACGCTTGGGTTGAGTCTGCAACATGCTCGGCTGGCTTGTCGTACATCCTTGTTCAATCCTGGGAGCACTGGAAGGACAGCAAGTTTTGTTCACTTCTCTGCAAAAACCCAGGGTGAGATGACAACCGAGGGAACGTAATCATGTGATGACATGACATTACAGGTCATCACACCATTTTCACGGTGTGATCTCGTGTAATGTCATGCGATCGCACCATTACATTCCCTCGATTATCATTTCGTGTTGTAACATGTAATCGCGCCCCTGTTTTTTTTGCTGAGTTGTGAAGTCAACTGCTATGCATCACGCTTCCCGGTACACCCATATACCTTGGCAGCGGCTCCTCTATGTCACGCAGTTGTCGTTGGTTAAGGGACCTGATTCTGGTCGAATCGAAGCAAACGGCCAGCTCCTAGAGGTTTGGAACAATGTGTGCGCAGAAAAGAAGAAGATTATAGCTGTGGTGGAGGACTCTCTGCGCCGCGTCAGGAACACAGCTCCTGAACCAGATGATGAATAGAGGCGATTTTACATTTTTGCCTTGAGACGTAACAAAAATATATTCCCAACCAGTTACAATATATGAGCTTACAGTACATGAGAATCAAAACGCGCATATACACAGTAGTAGCCGGGAGAAAGGGAATTTGAGAAAAAGATGAGGTCGGGAAATTTCCCGGGCCAAAGCTGCCGGAAATTTTGAACGCTGACCGGGCCGGGCCTAAAGTCCGCGAAAACGACCGGGCCGCAACCTCGAGGAAACCGGAAAAAAATTCCGAACTTCTCCTGTAATAAGCCGGGGTCCTAGCACCGGGCAAGGTGATCGCCCAGGAAGATCAGGGCCGATCGATCAGTCGATCAAATTCGATTTGCCCAAATCGAATGGCAGGAGACGGAAGCGAAAGTAGTGAAGTTAAACTCAACAATGCGAGAGAATGCAGGCAAAGAATCACACGCACCAGTGGATAGAGCAATAGGTCAGCGGATAGGGAGTCTATTGGTGCTCCTTGATTGGCTGGAGAACGGCATGCGAGGCCTGATGACACATTCCAGCTCACTCCAGATAGCATCCTTCATGTCCACATTTCCAAAAGTTACCGTGGGAGGTAAGGCAAGAACGCGGGTAGGGAGAAAAGGAGTGGGTCTGGTAACTGGTCCCTCGATACTGAGCATAAAATCGCAACGAGAAGGGGAAATTCGAACGCTATCTTCCTTGGAAGGCAAAGGTTGGCGGATTTCGAGAAGATGGCGAGCAGACGCAGGACCAAAAATAAAAACAGAACCGTAGCGTCGTCAGATACCGTCGAGATCGGGTCGTATTTTTCGCGAGTTTTCATCATCCGGCAACAAGTCTGCTGGAGTAACAGATATTGCGGGGTTGGGCCCCGGGGATTTGTACCATGTATATAGCCGAGGCGCCCCGTGTATGCACGCCGGCCTTTTCCCTTCTCCGCCGCCTCGAACGTTTTGACCGGAATCATAACATCGAACAATCGATCAAGTTCCAACCATCGAACGAGGAACGAAGCCAGGAACGCCGAAGTCGACGCCAATTAGAAAAGCAGGACCTTTGAGGGAACAAGACGGGAGAACACTAGGTTTTTTCTAGGTAGATAGCGAAGGGATATGACGCGACGTCGATGGGCCCGCGAGAGTACTTCGAAAGTGTGCGGCGCGTCGCCGTGGCTGAGGATGAACAATCCGAGCAACTAGTATGAATTTTGAGTCAGAGTGGGTATGACTATCAGCCACGAGGAGGGGAGAACACCGATGGACAAGTCCACTAGTAGAGATACCGAAGGCGGCAACCAATGCGTGTATCCGATTAATTGAGATTCGGGAGGGCGTCGAGAGCTAGTGATGATCCCGCATCACTGAGGAACGATGAAGCGAAATCGTGACGGTAAAACGTTGGTCGGTTTCTTAGGGGCTCAGCGACGGATGAACGGGAGACCGGATCGAGGAAGCACACGGCGAGAGACCGTAGCCCTTGACCGGGATCTCGAAAATAGTGCATTTGAGGATAAGAATCCATGTCCGACGGGACATAATCTCGTGAGCGCCTGGTTCAACTTGCGTGTGGTATAAAAAGCCATCGGTCCTTCCTCCGCTCCAGACAAGTCTTGGGTTCGAGGGGCAGGTCGATTATTCCATCAAGCCCGGCCGCCATCCGAGTGGTCTCGTTCTTGGAAGTCGATATAGCAGAACGCAGTGACGTCCGAAACTGTAGTCTTGGTTTCCTACGCGACATACGATGTGGCCAATAACCCGGTAACGCCCGTGCCGCGGTACTGCAAGATGGCCGCCGCGTTGACGCGTGATACCCGAGTGTTTCGCTATCGTTTGGAGTGCGCCTGGCGATACCAAGCGCGACGAAGCTCGGCTGCTCAACGGTGTGAGCTGAGGGGTTGGGTTCATGGGACCATCCAGCGTCGCACGTCGTGGAAACCAACCAAACCCAACGAAGAGGGGTCCCCGAAGTCATCATGTTGGACAGGTCGCCAACTAGAACATCGATCGCTGGTCGAGTGATACGCGAATGTTGCAGGGAGATTTAGTGGAGGGCGAGCGCTAGTCTAGATAGCATCTGATAGCGATGCGCAGTCTGCGGCAGGAGAGTATACGCGGGATCATTGAACGAGTCCCTCTAGAAGCGAGACATCAAGTCCACCAGTCGAACAGGGTGTTCAGATACGATGAGGTCGGAAGGTAGGAAAGGCGAGTTTAGGAGAATGAAGGGTGGATGGATGGATTGCGGGGCCCGGCTATCAGTCGGAGGAAGTCACCAATTCAGGATCTCAAATGCAAATAGGGACGAGGCCGAGGTGTACAAGGCAGTGGCATCGATAGTAGCCAAGGCGGAAATCACGAGGCGAGCTATGAGATAGCGATTGGTGGGGCTCTGGTTAACGCAGCGACCTTGTGCACAACTCGGTTTGTACTCACTAATGACCAGGGGATACCTAGATAGACGCGCCACCCCGTTCTCCTCTAGCCCTTCCCATTTTCCGTCATCAGTCCGTCACGACCTGCAGAGGCGTGGGGAGTTTGCGAACCGACCTGGTTGGAGTTCAGGCGTCGACGAGATTGATTGTTGTCGTCCTGGCTAGAGGTAAACTATACTCGGCGGACAGGGCGTGTTCAGGAGAGGGCAATAAACATAGCTGTCGTCAGGACACGCCTTGGTTGGAGACGGGCTCGTTGTTTGTCTGGATGGTGTCGTGCTCGAGCCGAGGACGGGATAAGCTGACTAATCACCCGCCAATCAACCCTGAGATCGGCGATGATGTCACGGCGAACGCAGGCCGTAGGTTTGATCCCGTGTCCGCTTCGTCCTCTCTGCTAGCAGTTGCCCAGCACTAGTCGGAGTGGTTTTTCGAGTCAGTCTCATGGGCGCGTGCTACCGGGTGTGATACGTACGTACTGTTGTGATCCCGAATGAGCCATGCCAACGGTGCAAAGGGCAAGGATAAGCGTAAGTACGATTCCAACCTGCTACCGAAGTGGGATGAGAATATATAAATATAAAATAATGATTACCACCCTTCGACGTGATCAAGGTCTTCATTTTTCAGAAGGATCTCTTAGAAAATCGTGAACCGACATCCGCCCTTGAGTTCGGGATAAGGCGTGACCTGGTAGCATCTGGATAGGAAGTGATAAGCATATTCCTTGGTTTTTGCATCGACTCTACGTATCACATGGCTTGCGTTGTCTCTCGCAGACACAAGGCTAAAAATAGTCCAAGGTTGGTCAGCGCATTTCGCCCGTTCAACTTTTTCAATCGACCAGCGCTTGGTTTCAGGGGTTCGGGTGAGGCAGTGGCCAAGTTCAACTTGAGATAACATTGCAAGCAACTCAGGACGATACAGACACGCGAGTGAAACAAGAATCAAAAGCAAACAACATATCATCGACCTAACGCGCAAGGTGTTCTCAGAACCACCTTCTTGTTCATGAACTCCCACTCAGTCAAGCGATAAGCCTTGAAGTAAGCGACGGGATACTAAGTGATGCGATATAGTGGTGTTATTAGTGGGATGTATGCGGCAGAATATTAGCTACATACCATCTACATCTTACTCAGACGTATAACACTCAGCCCAGCGCGGCCCGATGAGCGCATGCGTAAAGTCGAGTTCAAAACTGCCCTGATGGTGGATCATAGCGATGTTCTGCGGCCATTTGAGGCAGGGTCGAAGGTCGGGCGGGACCCAGAACAGGAGTGACGAGTCGTGGCCGACAACCCAGCCATCCTCGTTCAAAGTCCAGTAGGCTGGGTTGTTGGGCGTGGTAGCAAGGCACTCCTGCAAGTCCCAGACGCGAATGGCATGATCAAGAGAGCCCGAGGTAATAAACCGGCCGTTGGGTGAGAGCGCAACTGAATTGATCCAACTGGTGTGTGCCTGGAGTGGGCCAGCCAGTGGTTGTCTAGTCTCAACGTCCCAGATACGAATTGTATGATCAGTGGATCCAGAAACTATGCACCGACCATCAGGCGAGTAGGCAACAGGATGCACTCTGCCAGTATGCCCAATGAGTGTACCACGTAAGGTAGCTCCAGCCTGTACGTCCCAGATGCGGATGGTACAATCAAAGGAGCCTGAGACGATGTGCTTGCCGTCAGGTGAGTATGCCACTGAGTAGACAGCTTCGGTATGACCTTCTAGGTTTGGAGTAAGACCCATTCCAGTTCGAGCGTCCCAGATACGAACAGTTCGATCGCCTGATCCTGAGACAATACGGTCACCGTCTGGCGAGTATGCAACTGAAAAAACCGAATCACTGTGCCCTCTGAACGGACCGGCTGCCATCTTCCCAGTCTGAGAATCCCAAACACGGATAGTAAAATCCCTAGACCCTGAAGCAATATGACTCCCGTCTGGTGAGAATGCTATTGAAAAAACCATGTCGGTATGTCCTTCAAATGGCCCACCATGCATGGCTCCAGTGCGTGCGTCCCACATACGTATAGTGTGATCGTCTGAGGCTGAGGCAACACGATCGCCACTGGGCGAGAACGCTACAGACCTGACGCAGTCGGTATGTCCCTTGAACGGACCAGCCATCCTACTCCCAGTCTGCGCATCCCAGATGCACACAGTACAGTCCTCAGAGCCAGACACGATCTGACTGCTATCAGGCGAGAACGCAACTGAGCCAACACCTGCGGTATGCCCCTCAGACAGACTGGATCGAGTGTGTCTAGTCCGTGCGTCCCAGATGCGAATGGTCTGATCGGGTGAACAAGAGACGATGCGATCGCCATCTGGCATGAAAACAGCCGCATTCACCCAGAAGGTATGTCCCCTGAGCGGACCAGCGAGTGTGTGTCCGGTGTGTGCATCCCAGATGCGGATAGTGTGGTCTTTTGAGCCTGAGACTATATGGTTACCGTCGGGAGAGTATGCTACGGATTGGACTATATCTGCGTGTTCCTGAAATGGCCCAGCTATCAGTTGTCCCGACTGCGAGTCCCAGATTCGCACAGTGTGGTCCTGAGACCCCGAAGCGATACGACTCCCGTCTCTCGAGAACGTCACCGACCGTACCTCATCCGTGTGTCCGATCAGCGGGTTAATCAACTGGTTACCGGTCTGTGCGTCCCAGATGCGGATTGTACAGTCACCCGCGCCTGACACAAGGCGCCGGCCATCGGGTGAGTATGCTATTGACCATATGCCCACGGTGCGACCAACGTATGGTTTCCCAACAGGCTGGCCAGTCGTAGCATCCCAGATACGGATCGTGCAATCGTCAGAGCCAGAAGCAATATAGCGACCATTGGGTGAGTACACGACAGAGCGAACCATTCCTGTGTGTCCTTCACATGGACTTGTAACAAGATGCCCAGTCTTTGCATCCCAGATACGAACAGACTTGTCACCAGACCCAGATGCAAAGCAAGTACTGTCGGGCGAGAATGCGACTGAGTTGACGTGATCAGTATGACCTTCTAGTGGACCAGTCACAACATCGCCAGTGTGTGTATCCCAAACGCAGATTGTGCCATCAGCATGAGCAGAGGCTACCCGGTTACCATCAGGCGAAACTGAAACAAAGAAGACTTCGCTCTTGGCTTGCCAGACCGATAACGCTGCCGACTCTCGGTTGTCGATTGCTGTGCCCTTTGCCTGAACCGGAGAGCGCATCCGAGATCCGTAGTGTGACCACATTGGTTTTGACCTGTCCCACAGCGCAAGCACGGAGACGTATATATGAGGCGTGCTTTTGCGCACAGGGTTGGCACCTACAACAACCATGAACCTTTGAGCATCCTGGCAGATCGCGCAAAGGTCGTCCGGTATCTTCGTGTTCTGGAAGCAGCTCTTCTGAGCAAAGATTTACAACATATATCTACCGTTCTCACCTTCATCCAGCTGTACGTTTTCACTAGCGCCGTGACTCCGCTTTTGGCCGATTTCTTCAGGTTCATCACTTGCATCCAGAACAGCACCCGACGACGAAAA
>WSLO01000405.1:0-17307 GCA_019677385.1 Ceratobasidium sp. 392
TCTCTTTCACATGGCTTAGTATGCGTGCACTTGTTTGCTTGATCAAGGCCTCCCTCAGGGTATAAAAGGAGCCCCTCAGGAGCGCTCTCGAGACTCACCTCTTCATTTACTCACAAGTTTGCATGGTTCCCAGCTTTGGCTTTGGTTGTGTTTTCTCATTAGTTATTTGTGTGATTCTCTTGTGTGCTTCAAGAAGTGCCTGACTCAGCGTATACATAAGTACTCCTAAACAGTGGGAATAAAGTACCCAGTTTAATAGAGGAATTAAGTATGCATTAGGCGCCATCCATTAAATCCCATATCTTAACACTTTGAGATATCTTAAGCTTAGTATACAGTCAGTCCAAGCGACTAAGTTTGAATTAAATAGAACTATTTAAGGGAACTGTGCTAAGTTGCACCGCTCTAAGATAACACATATTTAATCAGTTTACACTGAGAACGATTAAGACCTTTAAGTTAGTTATTGATAATCTGAATATTCTAAGTGCGACTTGTCCTAAGTACAAGTAGTACTGTACGTATTAGGTAGATTCCACTCTCACATAGCTCTTGAGCTCTTCGTTCCATAGTCTACCCCGATCCGTAACAATAAGATATGAGCGAAAGCTTCAAACTTGTCATTTCTTTGCAAGACACTCGTCTCCAAGTCGCACTGACACGGTAGATATGATGCCTACTCTACTCGTTGTCTCACAGGATTGAGATATCTAAAGATGTGGTGCCGAGTTGTATGGCCTGAAGTGGCACTATTGACATGTGCTGGGGGACCGTAATGAATTATTTTTTCATTAGATTTCTAGGTACAAATCAAATCGGTTGGATTGCTCCAGTTGTTCGTCCTATCTCATCTCCCTCACCGTCTTCTCCGGATTCTGAACATCCCTTGTTTCCATATCCAACCATGTCCAGTCTTTTCCAGTCCAATATTTTGAGTGTCCTTGGTTCCTTCCCTAACCTCATCCATCTAAACGTTGATCCACATCTTTCCTTCCCAGCCCAACCGCCCGCTTCAAATCCTTCCCAGCCTTTGCCATCCCTCAACCTTGGTTCATTCCATCTCGCCTTGGCTTGAATCCGTCTGTTGATTCACATGGTTCTCCCCCTTCATTACCACCTTCCCAAACGCCCAAAGTCTCGCAGTTCAGTTGTCCACACAGCCCAGCTTCACACATCCTGCATATCCACATTCCTTCATCCTCATCTCCACATCCAACCCGTAACACCTCGCTTACTGTCGGAATCCACACTGGTCACACCAAGTAGTGAATCCATCGTTCCGTCTCAACCGATAGACTCGTTAGATTCTGGGTAGTATTGAGATACACTCCAAATACCATGACTGGAGACATTGAAGCCTTGGTCTGAATCACCAGACTAAACAACTTGATCGTGCATGCCACCGGCGAAGTCAATATCCCCCTGCTCAATCCCTAGCCAGAGTCGCTTGAGGTGGCGGGGGATTGGTGAGCCAAGAAATAATGGTTCCAGGGGTTGAACAGAGATTGGCGAGGCAAATATGCATATTGCTGTCAACAACTCTCCAGTCTAAGCAGGTTGAAGAGTTCATTGATGTTCAGAATCAAGGAGTCGGGGGTAAACAAGAACCAGCGGGAAATGGAAACGAATGCGTGCCAGCCTCGGGGACCGGAATGGGAGTGGCAGGATTTGCGAGTAAAACATCTGGATCCGTCCACCGTCTCTTGTCTCCCTCATGGACTGCTTTGTTTTGACTAGGAAAAGTTAGGCGTGTTGACGGCCCTTTCAATTTTGACTCCTTCCCATGACTGAGGGACCACGCGGGTAGTCAGTCGGACCAATTGAAGCACACTCCTCTCCTATAGGACTAGGTGCAGTGCTCCCCAAGAACCAGATGACAGTCTCCGTCCCAGTGAAATGAGGTGTGAACCGTCCTGTGCTTGACATTCTTCTCGTATGAGACACAGCCGGAGGCACGGCCGCAGGGTCCAAAGAAGGGGACCGTGCCGCACCAACACAGCAAGCAACCGACTCCATCACGCCGGCGAAAAAATCCTCAAACCAAAGTTTTGTAGAGCAATGTTTGAGGAATGTTGTCTCGCATTTAAAGGGGTTCTGCCGAGATGTTTGAAAGAGATTTCAAGTGGAGGGGGGCTTATGGAGCAGATGTTGGCAGTGGTGGAGGTTCAGGCCAAGATGAATCTCTAACCGCAATTGGCTCGGGTAGCAGATGTCGTTGGGCCATGCAATCGGACAGATCAGCTACGAGCGTGTACATCAGCATAATGAATTCCTGTTCATCATAGCCAGACATACCACAAGTTGTGATGTGTGCCCTTGCCCACATCGCCAAGAAGAGACAGCCTGAAACGTACTAGGCCTCAGTAATTTGTGTCTGGATGGACGGGTGAGGTAGGGTTTTGCGTTTGTATTCCCTTGTCCTCTGTAATAACGGAAACCAACTCGGTCACCTAGAATGAGCACAATAGGAGCAGACCTATGTGGAGGGGGCGCACAAGTCACTGACCTTCCAACTGTGGAACAAGCGCAAGCCTGGACCACACCCTCTTCCACCATTTACTCTCCCCGCCAAATTCAATCCCGGAGCTCAGGCCTTCGGGCGCCTCGTGGTACGATGAGGAGTCATGGATACGTTGTCAGGTGCGGGGGTGCTAGCCTTGGACGAGAGACTGGTAGAGGTGGGGGAAAACGGGTCGTGTAGCCGGTCAACCTCGCGAACTCGGTGACAATCACTGTAGTAACACGGGATGTATCATATGTGACTGAGTGACCAGAGCTGCATGAGATATTAGCTAGAGGTTTCTGAAAACAGAGTACAGCCGACTTGCCAGGTTAGCCATATGGCAGGTCGTTGGTACACCATTTGCTTCCACCGCAACCTGGCCCTCGATTGTTAGCTAGCACATGTTGGGTGCATTGACGCCTCGCTGTTGCTGCTGCCGTCTTGAGCCAAGCTTGAGGATAGTGGGCTTGAGCGGGTGGCTGATTGGGTATTTTCTTGTGCCAGAGAGGTTTTTGCTGCGGTATTGATCCACTTGCGGTTGCGTATATGCGGCTCAAACCCCTCACGTCAACTGGGGACAGAGGGGACGGACAAAAAGGCTGAAGAGTGAGCTAGACAATGTTGGTCAGAACGACGTGTGTATGCGCATATATAAGCAAAGAAGCATGCCTTGGGTACGAAGCTCGTGTGTAGCTTGAACTTCAGACAGCACACCACACTTGACATCTTTCAAATCCATTTGGCGCAAAGTTTCTACATGCACTAAGATACATGCTTGATACTAGGCTTTAGGATAATGTTGGTTTTTGCTGCGGTTACTCGTCTTGGAGGGAGCGCCGGGAGATGGACGCTTTTTGAATTATTTCCGGTGCCAGAGATTTGGTGACATGTTCGTGGCAAGCACAGTCAAAGACAGAGCAAGACTTCAAGCCTGCGCGGTCTATTTCTATATCCGGTATTTGTGTGTTCTGATCACTCGAGAACCCCGTCGAAACTAACAGAGCGGGCAAACAAATAACTTGGATCGGGTGCAAAGCCCACCAAAGTGATTCAGGGCTTGTTTGGCCGGCTTAGTTGAGCTTAGTCATGTTATCATTGAAGGCAAGTTGAATTTCCAACGATCAGCCCCATGGTTGTTTCACATGGGATTGCGATTAGCTAAAGCCCATCCCCACCACACCATTTCCAATGTGTTCACCCATGGGAGTGGGGTTTACCAACACCGTGCACGCTGGATATCACGCAGCTCAAATGGATCACGTACTGCCATCATTTTGCTGTGTACTGTGTTTCAAATTTGATTCTTTCTGCACTGAACCACAATCAACACTAGCTTGAACTCGTCTGGTTCTTGTTTAGGATTACTTCCAGTGACTCTTCTGCTTCTATACGGTACCACAACGCCAAAATAATGCCTTACACTATACTACGTGACACTACTCGCTGTCCAGCCTGATTCTTGGGCCAGTCAGTATCACCACTGCTTGCTCAGCCGTTGAGCCTGCAACTGCAACCTTTGCTCGTAGACTCCCTGGAGTTTGACGCCCTTCTTGGTGTTTGAACTACAGTCCCGCTCACTTCAGCCTAATATGTACAACAAGTCAATAACCCACAACAAAGTTTTCCATTTCGGTACACTTGCATTCGAACCAAGCACTCGCGGTGTAGAACCACTTGAGGTATGGATCCAAGCGCAACCCCACCCTCCGCTCCTCACTTCCTCCGATACGCCCGGTTTGGCCGCAGAATAAGGTGCTTTTGGCAAATTCAATGCCTTAAGCCCCTGGAAACGGGCGTCGCAAATTATACCCTTCACTTGTGGCGCGAAATGAGCCAACCCGACTTCTAACTCGTTTGGCCTCACAAAAGCACGAACTGAGGTAACTCTCTTCATTGTTTTGTTACAGTTTTGTGCTAACAATGACCTTTTAGCTTGCTCTTCTTGTCGGTTACAGACATGGATTGCATCTGTCGTTGGTATTGTGGTGACACTCCTCCCTTCAGCCCCCACGATACACATGCTGCCCATCCAACCTGCTTGCCTGCTCACCTTTACGGGTGCAAAAATAGCTTGCGCATGCTGTTTGACGTTTGCGTACCACATCCAATGCAGTATCACTTGTTTGACCGTTGATCTTGCAACTACAATTGTCATACGCAGAATTCTCGTTTCTAAAACCCTTCCTTGGTCATGAATGACAGGATTGCTTGCTTCAACCTGATGCCACAAGCGCTGAGGTTTTTTGGTATACTCGAATTCAAACCAAACCCTCGTGGTGCAAAACCGCTTGAGGTATGAGTCCAGCCACAATTCCCACCCTCCCCTCTTCACTTCCTCCGATGGGCTCGTTTTTGCCACACAATACAGCGCTGTCAGCCAAACTTGATGTAGTCAGCTCGTGGAGACTGGTGTTACAAATCACGCAAATCTTTCTCATGGCGTGACCTGAGCCTGACCCAGTATCTCCTACATCTCGAACTTTCTTCCGTAACCCCCCCCTCTGGATGCACAGCATGTCCCTTCATCTCCTGTTTTGTTCAAGTCGAGTCAGAATATCGTGAGGGCGGGAACGCCTGTGTCTGTGTGGAAGTCACGTGCTGTGATTTGGGACCAAGGCTGCTGTTGTATGGTGTTTGAGACCTGCCAAATTGCCTACAAAAATTTGGAGGGTATGTTCTTTCATCCCACAATACATTTAAATCTAACCTGGAAGTGCAGAAACCTCATCGAGACATTGACGTCTGACAATCACTCTTCCATCCCCCACATCCACTCCTGTCTCACTGTTGTCTTGCCTTCTTACACTGCATTTGGCTTGGTGGTGCCATTTGTTCAGCACAAAACTGTGATCCAACAACTGTTGGCAAATCCAGGAGCCGATAAGTTGAGGTTTGTGCTCGAGGCTGCTGAGGAGCTGAGATATTTGCATGACGCCCCTCGAGGTAAAGTTTTTTGTTTTTTTATCTCATGTTGTGAGACGCTAAGAATTGCTTAGATCTGGTCAAATCTAGCCTCATTCATTTGCTAGCCTTTCAGATGCGAGTGCCATCCTGGAGGTTGCGGCTGATGGTCGATACCCACATTGACCACCGGGTTGTTACAAAGTCAACCATGCTTGGATCAAGCCTGGTTGTTACTTCAAGCATGCTGGAGCCCAAATCCCAAGTCAAGACCGCTGATCTGGGGTGTAGCTGATGGCTTCCATGGGTTGGATGGTTAAACCATCTTGGGTTGTGTCATCTAATAAGGTCCAAACTTTGGGCCAAACTACTTGCACATATGAGGACCAGCCGGAATACCTACCAGGAGCAGGACCTTTGGTTGTATCCTGACATATCTATGATTCATATTTGAGAGATGTCAGTAGCTGTCTTGCTTTTTGTGCTCAACTGCATACGCTGTGCGATGTTTTTTGTGTAATTTTGGTGATTGTTCGCGCTTCTATAAGTTTCATATTGATATGTTAGTGAGCGTCGTTTTTTTGGTTGAAATTGATTCGAGCTTGGTGGGATGTATGCGTAGTTTCTGAGTTGTTTTGACGAAGGCGGGTGTGTAGTTGCTGTTGAATATAGGTAACATTTGCCTTGAAACATTGAGTGTTAGGAGACACTCATAAATTGATAGTATAGGATATGATGGATGGGCTCAGGTAGCACAGTGCATTAATACACTTAATGATACAATGGGATACTGGTTTGTCTGCGCATTGCAACTTAGTCACTTGAAATCCTGACCAGATGAGCGAACTCAGTTTTAATAGCTAGATATGGCTTACTGCGTCATTACCATTGGCCAATATTCATTTGTCTTTCTGAGCAGAGCTCTGATTTTAAAAGATAAATAGATCATATTATGGAGCAACGATTTCTCACATATGTGTATATAGCCTAGAAATGACAAGCCACGCGTGCATGCGCTTGAAGAGAGCTGCCAGGTGAGTGGCCACGAAGCTTGAAGCTGCGCAAGACACTAGCAGAACTCACCACTGTACCGCTGTGCTCCTTAGCCCCAGCCACTGAACGGGTATTGTTGAGAATAACTTTAAAACGTCCAGACACTTAAGGTTGTGACTTAGCAGTTGGGGCAGTGGAAGTGGGGATCGCAGTGTATTTGTTGGACAAATTGAATACAACGAGTAATGAGGAGTTAAATAGATGAGAGAGCAATGAGTGAGTACATAGCGTAGTAAGCTTTTCGGCATAACAAGTCATCAGATAACAAGCGTGTGAGTGGACGCATGTGCATACACGTAGGTGTACACGTATGTTCTTCCTAATCAATCTCTTCAACAGGTATGCATATCATCTGTTGTACGTTGACTAGCATACACTGGGTCATAGTTACCACTTCACAGCGCGTGGGTAAATATAACATCATAAAGAAGACAAAAAACTTGCTAATTTGGGACGTTTCAATTGTGTCTCAAGCGCTCATACACCAACGTGAATAAACAGCGTCCACCAATCAATCGACTCCGGCCCGACTTTCTCCTGTAGCTTTGCTACTGTTTTTTGAAGCGTAATTACGTCTTCCTTTTATTATTATTAAAAATATGTATTTATTGTTGCTTTGGGGCTGGCCCTATGGTACGACACTACAGGCTGAAATTCAGGTATTTCCCGCTTCACAGAGGCAGCCAGACAAAAACAAGCAATGATTTGCATTTTATAGGTGCACTTGAGAAGATACAAGACACAACAGGATTCTTAGATACGCTCAGTCATTGTCATCTGAGATATCAATGACGGAGGTATCCTGGCTCACGCCTGCCTCCTCGCCTAGATCCACACCCTCATTGTGTCCTTCATCCTCGTCTTGGCTATTGTCCTTGTCCTTGTCTTGGTGTTCGTCCTCGTCCCTGCCTTGGCCCCCGGATTCATCCTTGTCTTGGTGTTCGTCCTCGTCCCCGCTTTGGCCCTCAGATTCATCCTTGTCTTGGTCTTCATTCTCGTCCTCGCCTTGGCCACCAACCATTCCACCACCCTCTTCTTGGTTGCTGTCATCTCGGACCTTGTTGGATGCCTCATCCGTTGCACCAGATTCAAGAAACGCTGCAAGTGCCGCCAAAAGCATCTCATTATTAAAGCGTAAGTTTCCAATGGCAAAGACAGGCGTGTTCGGAGACTTACAAGATCTTCCTGGTCAGAGCCACTTCTGCTCCTGAGTTTTTGTACCACTATATCCTTGTAGTGCCCCTGAATTGTTGGGTCTAGGGCGTTCCATTCTTTGGCTGCCTTCTTCATGGCCTCAGCTAAAGCCAAATTTTTTAGCACTGGTTCTTTAAATAAGTGATTGCACTTACACGAGCCTGAAGAACGTTTCTGCCAATCGGTAAAAAAGATACGCCATCCATTGCCCCCTCCACCCCCGCCCCCACCACTGCCGCCTGCAGCAGATCTTCTCAGCTCTGGCGCTTGGCATGTTTGTTAGTACTCACTTGCGCTGGGGTTAGGAGCGCCCAAAGGCATGCTCCCCGCCAGATTGTCTACCATTGTTCCAGCTTCGTGTAGCAAGTTGCGCAAAATAACCAGCTGGTCTGCAAACTCTTCAATGGAAGGTTAAAAGGTAACGCTCTAGCAGGACAAGAAGAACCCAGTGAGAGCTTGCCTGCTGTGCGTCTTGGTGTATGTCGGTGCCACTCATGATAGGGACAGAGCTTAGAGCTGACAGTAAAAACAAGAAAACAAGATTGATGAGATAGCTGGCCAAACCCGGCACCATTAAATGCTCTTGAATGGCTAAGAAGGAGTGCAAGTGATGCAAGGTGGGTGGTTACAGATATGAACAGTACTAAGCTGTTTGTATCAAATTATTTTTGATCATTGCCGTGTGCTTCTTCACCTAGTGAGTCAAAAATAACTACACTCCCACCCTATTTTCCCAACATGAATTCAATTAAGCAGGCTTTCTCCTCAATTAAGTTGTGGCTGAAACGGCACACCTCTCCCACACTTGCTGATCCAGACTCTGGACCGTGCCTAATTCATCAGGCACTCATGGCCATCACTCCAGAAGATGCTAAAGGGTGGATTGAGAACAGTGGATATGCTTCATAACTATACGTAGTTTCAGTTTGTGCTATTCTTTGTGCTTTATTGTGCCTATTTGAGAACAACTCTATCTTATCACAGCAAGCTCCGTGTCTATCTCCATGATCAAAATTAACCTTCGTACGCGCTCCCACAAGATCAGAGCTATCACTATTGGCAGAGGCTTGGCGCTTTGCGCTTTGCCTCGAGTCACATATCTGGCCCAACCTCATGACCCCCAACACCAGAGGCTACACCAAAAGAAGCGAGTCTTGTTCATTTTGCAAGACCCTGTCTTTAGTCTGTGATTCCACACTCACAACAAATAATGCGCGAAGTACGCGGAGCGCGCATGACAATTTGGGATATGAACGGCACGAGAGGTGCGCACGGGGTGACACAGGACGTGTTAGGGAGGAGGGGGGATCGTTGGGAATTGAATCTGGGTCAAAACGAAAAGGTGCTTTGATATAGATCTGACATGAACCCAAGCCCTGACCATGTACCAAGCATGTAATGATATGTATGGGTAGCTTCTTAGCGACTTGAGCTGTTAAGCTCGTAAGTGAGGTATCAACAACCTCTCGGTGAGGCTCGGCAGCCTGTAGACTATGGCTCTACAGGGCCTTATTTTGGTAATGTACATGTTTGAACACATCATCTAGTACGTGTTTGTAAGTCTACACGTACAAGGGTACTTGCATGTGTCGAGTCATACAATCCAAGTCAGTCACATGCTGACTAATAATACACCGTAATAGCGTGATCAACGCCGGCCGTGGCTTGGGGTTGGGCGTAAGGGCAGTAACCCAAAGGGGTTTATTTGTAGTCTGGACTGCTGCTGTTCAATTCAGTTCCCACGAATCAGAACCAAAAATGAGTTAGCCGTTGGCGCATGAGCACTTATCAGATGAGGCTTATACGTACAAGCAATGAATGCGGAGTGCTTAGCCTCGTGTAGTGGCGGTTGCAGGCTCTAGGCTCTGCATACGGGAGTAATTAGGTGTGGCTTCAAAGACAGATCGGATGCACAACAAAACTATTGAATGGCTGGTATGGATGATAGGAATTGGTACGGGTGATGCAAATGTGTAAGGAGCCTGAGGAGTGGTTTAGAGTTGCTCTGCCATTCTAAATTTGGTGATGGGAATGGTTAGCTATGAAGCCGTTCCTGTGTTATCGGCAGCGGGCTCTCACTCACCGCACATGCTTAGAAATTCAATATAATCATTGTTTGAGCCATTGTAGCAGGCTATGATAGTTTTGGCTTGGGTGAGATAAAGGCGGCAAGGGTTAAGGGTGGGTGTTGGAGTTGGCACATCCACGCTAGGGCTCAATATACCGCACTTCACCCCCAAAAATTTATAGCCTAGACAGCACGTCTAGGCTTTGCTAGGCTTTGAATACTTGAGGTTTGAGGTCATTTTGTGAGCACGGGATAGGTATTACTAGGACATGGACGGCGTCGGCGTTCAAAGCCTAGTATATGACTCTTTTGTCTTTCTCATTTGTACGATTATGGTTATCATTTGATGTTTGAGTTTTGCTATGATACACACATAGCTGTGATGTCGTGTAAATCCAAGCTAAGGGGGAAGTGCATGCACTGGATTCGGTGGAGCTGCAAGGGAGATGACCGCGGCCACGTGCCACATGTGGCGACGTGCTTGACTCACTCCTGGATATGATAATCTTGTGGTAGCGCCTGACATTGTGCATTGCGTTTCTTTTTGCACCCGCCATCCCCTTATGCACGCCTCGTGGCTTGCTCAATTGGCCCGCGAGTAAGGCTTGCAGTTCAAGAGTCATTTCAAGCTTGCATCCCCAACCCTGCCTGCGAAACCTTGGCCAATAGGACATACTATACAGGCGCAAGTCAGGACCCAACTTAGTATGGAAGAGTAGGTAAGAACTCATACATTAAGCACGCGACATCAGAGAGGTTCCTGTCGCATGATTCAACACCAATCAAGGTTGCGCTATACATTTTGTCTACTCTCAGTGCTGACATTTACAGAGCCGCGTTTTTCCTATGCATATGCGGGCAAAGTGAGCTCTAGCCTCATGCACCCTTCCCATTTCCTTCTCTCTCGTAGTATAACAGCGCTTTTTGTTTTGGGTGTCGATACATAATGCCTTGCCTTGATTCAATGATAAATTAATGGGGTTTTTTTTAAAGTGAGCTCTAAAGTTTACTTCATAACCCTTTGTGGCTCAAGGCCGTCCGTGAGCGGTTGGAAGGTGAAAGTGCTCAAGGACAACAATTGACGGTTGCACTGGCGGATTTGGCTTAAGCCTTGTCAACAGCCGCTCGCTTGTTTGTTGTTTGCCTGCTTGTCTGCTCCTTGAACATCCATTTCTTGGAATAAACAGCCAACTATAACATGATTTTTATGCGTAAAGAAATCATTCTTGTGCTTTTCTCACAGTCAGAAACGTAATAACATTTTTGAGCTTTGTGGTGTCCCCAAGGTCTACTGGCAACGCCCGCCCCAGCACAAGATTCAGTGTTGTACCTTTGGACTCGCAGAATGCCTGCCCCAGTTCTGCAAAGAGCCGAACTTGATCAAAGCTCGGTGGCTCACTTTGACCTGTACCTGCTGACAGCATGGATGCTGAAATCAACTGGTTGAATTGTAGTACAAAACAATTATATTGATCCTATGAGCCGTGGTGTGGTAAGCTTTGTTGGACACCAGGCTAACTGCCAACCACTCACCTCACTGATAGGCAGCAGCAGCTCCATACGAGAGTGAAAACCTCTGGCATACAGCGTACCCCAAGTCCAAGCGTCAAGTGAGCCAGATTTGAACTGGCATATCTCCCATATGGTTGCAGACAGTTGAGGGAGTGGGATTTGAATATTTAAGTACTCCCAGTCAGTAAAGGAAGGTATGATCCAGGAGAACTACGCACCGATTTCATTGAGCGTGCGGTTACTGAGATTCACCTGAAAGGAGGGGTTCATAGCCTGTTATACGACTACTACGGCAACAATACTAGTATCTGGGGACGATTCAATGATACCAGTATTTGGGGACGATTCATACCCAATCAATCCCGTGGCAAGTATTGAATACCAGGGCTCTAGCCCCAGCTTCCTATGTATTTGCCCACTCCAAAATGGGGTAGCATAACCAAGAATCTTCCCTATGATCTGGAACAAAGTAGGAAAGAATATATAAGTTAAAATCAAAGTCAAACAACGCCCAAGTTTTTCCATCACCTCCATGAGTTGTGCCGCCTCTGTTTCCACCTCAGAGCGTTGGGGCACTACCCCATTGTCCCTATCTTATCTCAAAGAGGTGCCTGACACTCTATCTATCAGTATACTGGATAAGAAAAGTCTTTCTTGGCTCATTCCGCCGGAGCTAGTTGCTTTACACAAGAAGAAGATCAGTGTTCAATTTCCCAATAAGCCGTTCCAGGAATGCCTTGCTGAGGCACAAGTTATGACTCGCCAGAAAGATAAGGCGGTGTGTTTTGTGAAACGTAAGTCTACACAACACTCAATTGCTTCAATATTTAAACTAAGTTTGTGACCGCTCCGTTAGCTCTGGTGGGAGAGCCCAACGGCTTAGTGCTCCTCAATTATGATAAGGTTTCCAAACGTTGGATTCCGTGCAATGTCGCCGCTCAATTTATCATCCTGCTACAGGAAACTCAAATTTACTTGATTGATGTAAGTTTGCAGTTCCCATCTATGAGCCCCTTTGACACTTCTTCCTCAATAGGGCAATCAGATCAGACAAGCGCAGAGCTCTGGCGCAAGTCAGCGGTTGAGCCAGAGCCAGCGATCTGTAGCCACTCAACAATCCTGTACCCTTAGTATTGCCACCAATCCTACCCTGCCCCAAGCTCTAGAGGTGGGGCTGGGACTAGATTCTAATGTCCCTGGTCCGAGTGGAAGCAAGAGTCTGGGCCGACTAGACTCTGAAGAGGTGTGTAGTTTTTGATGACCTCATCTCCATTTATTGACCTGGAGTACTAGCATCTTCAAATCTCACTCTCTCAGCTTTCCAAAACTGTATGGGAGATATGCCGTCTTAAATCCGGCTTATTCGACAATCAGACTTGGGGCGTGCTGTATGCCCAAGGTCTTCACTCTCGTTGGGAGCTGCTCCCTACCAGTGAGGTAGGTGGGCAACAGTTGACCTGGTGTCAAACAAAGCTTACCATGCATGGGATCATAGGGTCAATACGGTTCTTTTGTATCGGAGTTCTGGAAGGTGATCCCGCCATCCCTCCTTCAGACTGCCACCCGCCAATGCGAGCTCCCAACCTTTGATCAAATCCAACTCTATAGGGAAGTTGGCCGGGCGTTGTCCAAAGTTGATGAGCAAGTAACATTGGACGTGTCAGTGTCAGATCTCCCAGTAAAAGTCGCCTCCGATTTTCAAGCATTCCTTGCATACCTTGAAATGTAGTCTACAGTAGTTATCGCAGCAACAAATGCGCTTACTTATCAATTGACCTTGTTCATAATTCAAGTGACCAAATCTTTCAGTTTATATACAAGGATACTGACAATAAACGGGGCACTCGGATTGTACCAAGCACGTGAATATAAACAGAGATAATTGGGCACGTTTGCCTCCCGGATGCCTACGCGTTTCAAGTTGTGATCACAAATCTCCACAGCAGCAGAGGTTCTGGAGGCTCAACTGGTCTGGTTGTCATCTTGCTACTGTATGGTCACACCACACGCAGAATTAGTCAGCTTTCTAACGCTCAAAAATGAGCTACATCTACAAAAAAAAAAAATTTCCCTGTGAGCGCTCATGAGCGCTCAAAACCTGCCTAAGCCAGTGAGCCACCCCCCCTATCTTAGGCACTCACTGATCACATCATGTTAACTTAATGATCAATCGTGATCATACTACGTGAGGTGATCAGGCTCTCAACAGCCCAATATGGTGTCTAATCAGCCTCCGTGAGTGTACTTCGCGCTCATTGAGGCTCATGAGCCCCTATAGTGTGCTCATGAGCTTCATGAGTACCCCGGTAAGCTCCATGAGCCTCATGAGCGACGCCTAATTTGGAAATTTATTAGTTTTCCATTTTATCTAACAGTTCGAATAGTTATGTAGAACAAGTATAAAAATATATAAAATATGTATATGTACAATACATGACAAGTACTAGGAGCTCAGAGCAATTGGAAGCGTGAATCAACTCAAGAACGCTGCGAAAAAATTCTCAAGTTTAGCCAATGATGCGAGACAAGGGAACATGTGACATACAGATTGACAGCTCAGGCGTTATTTTGGTTTGTGATAGATGTCGCTTGTATGTACAGAAGGAAGGTGTTAATAGCTGTTACTCGGCAGTATTTAAGGGTACGTACCTTGAAGATAACTTCAGCTGCGGGATATGTCGTGTAAGCGGCGTGTTGTAATGCCAGTTGGTACGGAACTGAACTAAAGTAGGGCGTACCAGCTTGTGCATCGCTAACCTGCGTGACAAGACTTGAAGCGGAGTGAAAGGTGATGATATTGTGAGTTGAAGATGGTGTGAGCCCGTTGATTTGATCATTCAAGTCCTGAACCTTGAGTTGAGCAAGATCTTCGGAGGTGGCAGCCTCCAGTAGCTCAATCAGAGCAAGTTTACTCTTCTTGTTAGACTTTTTTTCTACCGCCTCCGTTTGCTGAGCATGGTTTGTTTCCGCTCCATTAGCTCTTTTCCCCCTTAGTAATACGTTTTTATAGTCTATTTTAAGCCTCTGAATCTGCTTATTACTCGAATCTACATCTACATTCGAGCTTGAGCAGCTGGAAGGGAGGGGAGTGGAGCGTATATGCAAATCCGTGGCCTTCCCGCCGTTAGCATTGCCAGATTGCATTGCTGATGCCTACTCTAGCGCTTTCTTTGCTTGAGCCTTCTGAGCAACTGACCGGCTCTTGTGCGTGTGAATTTTATATCTTGCCGTTGGCGTGGTGCGGTGGAATTTGAGCGAGAGTGCGCGCAAGCCCGTTGTGGCAAGGATTACTCATGCGGAACCACTTATATAATCATCGACTTTGATTGAAAGTACTGGTACGTTTACATTCAACGCTACCTCCACAACATCTCGTTTTAGCTCCCAGAAATAGTATTGTTGTGGTCTTGTTACATTTGAGAAGGGATCGTCCGGAACAGAAATCTTTTGAACGCTCAAACCTTGTAGATTCTTTTTTGAGCAGCTGAACCAGAGCAGATACGAAGGATCTGTTTGGAACGAATGGTTTGTTCTAGTTTCTCATGTATTTCAGGAGGTATACGGCGGTCCCAAATGTATCGGGTGTGTGTCGAGCGCGATGGACATGCAAATGTGCTCAGATGTTAGTATTGCAAATTATTTGGACATTTTGGCCTGGACATCAATTGCTTACGTGTACTATGGGGTTGCCGACCCCCATGGAAAGACTTGATTGTGTCAAAATCAAGCCTAAACGGCAAATTCAGTGCCGAATTCCGACATTTGCCGCTTCCACAGTGATTGCAGGAAAGCGCTCAGTCCTGTTTAACATCTACCTCACAGTCCTCAGGAGTTTGGATATGAAAATCATTTGGATTTGTGAGATTTTGATGGGGGTCTTTTACTGCAGGCTGTGGCCGATGTTGTGTGCAGCGCCGGGTGTATATATGTGTATGTGTAAACATGCATATAAGGTTGTCCGTTTGTACATTGAGTAGTTGTCTTCCCTAGCCGCTCTACTGGCGAGGTTGGCAGACGCTGGTGCTCCGGAGGCGAGTGAACATGACCCTTCGAGGCTGTGAGGGCGATTCGCAGGGATCAAGGTAAGACAGAACAACGAAGGCGTCAGTTGTATGATGCAAAACCGGAACGAGGTGAGTAGGTGGGACAAAAAAGAGTGCGAGGTGTGCAGTCATGTGGTCGTGAGTTGACAGAGTAGTACATCATGGTAGTTCGCGGTGCTTGTATACAGTAGGTGCCGGGCTGCTCCCAGCTCAGTATCGGTCATGAACCTCCGCTGGTTCCAGTGCATGACCTCCTGATACGGTCTTGGGACATCTGCTTTAGATAGAGACTTAGATGCAGCGTTTGAAGGCTAGAAGAGCTTGATTTAAATATTCTTGCTTGGTCTAGCATGTTGGTTGTTTCAAGACCTGCATACATACCCACATTTGTATATTGTACCATTGTTCGTCGGGCAGTTTTAAGCGCATCAGCAGCTATACATGACGCGGTAGCGGGACTAGTCTAAAAAGGGCCTAAAACCTAAAGGAACCCAGACTCTCGTGCACAGGCGTCAATATTTGTACATACAAGTGTGCAAAGTCTATTGTCACATTTTCCACCGTGTAGAACCTTGCAAGAGCAAGGTAATAGACTTCAGGTACTCGCTTTCCCCAATTTTCATAACCATGTGCCATGTCAACAGATTTACCTATTTTTTCATGCAAAAAGGCCTGTCTTTTCAGGTGAATCAATTTTTTAGGGCTACCTGAAGTCAGACAGTGTTTTCTGAAATTCAGGTAGATGTTTCAGGCAGAACATGGCTGTTTCTTAGGACTGAATACCTGACTATCCGGACTATTCTGAGAAGAAACTCTACCTGGTTTTCAGGTTTTTCCCGTTCCGCAGAGCATGGGATTACACAGAACTAGCACGTGCCTGTTCTCTGGGGCGGCCAGCCGGAAAGGAGAGTGGGAGCGCACGGGTGTGACTGGCCAAGTGCTGCGAGGGCAATTGGTGAGTTTTTTTTTTAGATTGATGCTTTATTGTTGAACGAAGGCATGGCCTTATGTATTGACACCAGAATCAAACAAGAGAGGAGAGCAAACAAGAGCACAGTGCAGAGAGAAAAGAAAACAGGGGGCTACTAACATATGATGTGACATGGCGTTGAGGATGATAAAAGGATGGAACGGCCAACTATCCAAAGGATGCCAACATATGTTGTTGGGTTGGATACGGTGGACCAAAGGGTGGCTGAGGGTGATGTGTAGTTGTGTATGCTCGGTACTGCATCCTATCGCTTCCACCACCCGCATCCCCGTCTCCAACGATTACACAACAGAGGAGGTGAAGAATGGCAGGCTGGGTGCAAGGAACCGCAAATCACGGTGTAGGAACGTATGAGATTGACATGGTCCGAATAATGTACAAGACAGTAAAAAAATGGCAGGGTAGTGAAACAGATCCATAAAAACATACGAAGCTACGGAGGGTAAAACTGAGCGCAGGCTGGGTTGCGAGGGACTGCGAGCATTGACAACGTCTTACAATGTCAGAACAAACGATGGTTGGCAAGGGGAACTCCAGCTCTCTTGACGCAACAAAGAAACTGAGTCCAAACTACGTGTTTTCTAGACCACAGTCAGTATTTCATCAACCGGATGGTCAAGCCATGCACCGGGAGCAGCTTGAGGCACGGAGCATCCGCTACACGTAGACAAGCCCCAGCCTTGGCTAGAGAGCACCTCCAGCCCAGGCTGGTCTGCATGCCCAGGAGAGCGTTGCCACCGTCGACAGCTGGAAAGAAGGCGGCTGAGCGTCCAAACAGCGAGGGCGTTGTGTATTCGCTTACTGTATATAGTGCAACATTCATAGTCAGCCCAGTAGCTGGGTGGAAGATAGGCCAAAACTGCGTTCCACAGCAGGTATGGGTCAATGGTGATCGAGGAACCGGTACTCTTGCACGCAGGAATCTGGATTGGGATGGCAAACTCAACCCCGCCAACAGAGAGCAGAGCATAGGAGGTATGAAGCCGTTTCCTAGTTTTGAAGTGAGACATTAGTCGCTGGAGGTGCATCGTGGGGATGAGGG
>WSLO01000407.1:3109-13452 GCA_019677385.1 Ceratobasidium sp. 392
TACAGCAGGAGCTGAACGCAGTCTGCCCGCGGAAAAACGGCCCAAAGATATCAATAGGGGCTAGATACCAAACGAGTAGGTGTCTTGACATATTGTGTAGTGTCTAGACTACAAGAATAATGGGTCCAAGCGGAACAGCCAATTGACGGCGTTTGGGGTGTCCCTAATATCGAAAAGCGAGACTTCTACCGATGTCCAGTGGACATCAAAGAAATCACAAGCTTACAAGGGAAATAAGGAGAGGAAGACAACATGACACTCCAGTCCGGTCCTTTGGTAATATCCATATGGCGTGAGTCCTTGCACCATCCCCAAGGAGATCACTGGATTGAGTTGTCCAGAATGAGCCAAACCCATTGTAAGACGTAGGCTCTGCATTCTAAAAGAATTAAGTATTATTGAGTATCCCAATCTCATAGAATCGTCAAGCAAGCGTGCAGTATGCCGAATTCCCGATTTGAGATACATCGCATAGCTCCTGACGTAGCAATTCCGCACCAATTCCGCACCAATTCCGCCATAAGTCAATCTCCCTCTTATTGTGGCGAGCGGAAGTGCATTTTCGATTCCTGGGACAACACCCCTATTTCTATGCAGGCCATACAGTACAACTCCACGGCGAAGCCCGTAGTACCCCAGAAGTTGATTCCAAAGGTTGATCTTGGATACAGTCGGTAGCAGTCTCGCCTCCAGCCACACAGTTAGGTAGATCGAACTGGCGTCTATCGAGCCTGTCGCGTTGCTTCGGATCATCCTAAATCAGCCAGCCCCATAACCGCGTCTTAGGGCTGAAAACATCGTAGCGAATATAGATCGCAGGCACACACACAGAAGGTTCTCCGGCATAATGTACTCAGAGCCCACGAGTATCAAGTGACTGATGACCGCATCCATAATTGGCATGAGCGTGAGTCGCAGAGAGGGGGTGAAAACGAGTGCGGGAGAAAGTCGACACTCTCAAATCCAGATTCTAGCTACATAGATGGCTGGCATAGGATTCATTGGCAACAGTGAGAATCCATACGGTCCCATGGTGGTCAAGACCAGATCAACATGTGCAACGCATTGAGGGTTCACGTGATTGCGGCGAATGGCCCAACATCTCAACATGATCTCAACGGTATAGGGCGATAGAGTAATCAAACGTAGACTACGTGGGGGCGGTAACTTGTTTGGTTATCAGCTCGCCTCTGGAAGGGCCGGATCTCCGGATATTCTGGTGCGAAATTTGCATTTCGGGGCAATTTAACCTGAAGTGGGCCTTTCTGGTCAGTTCGTGGCAGGGATTTTCCGGATACTATAACCAAAATGGTAAGACCAGCGCTTGTGGCTCTTCCGGTTTCGGGCAAATCTGGCTCTGTCACCAGGTAGGTTTAGGGGAAAATACTCACCAGAAATTTCGGGAATCTGGGGTCCCAAGAGGCTCTACCACGGTGGCTATCACCACACAGCACTCCTACCAGCGAGATATTTACTGCACATGTCCCGAATAGTGGGGAACATTCTGCACGCACTACTCGGCGATACCACTGTGGCAGGCAACTGATCGGCAACCACCGTATTTTGGCATACGCCACTATAGTCTCAATTTTCGTGCTGGCAGTACGCAGGATCAACACAAAGTTAGTACTCATGACAGAAACCCAACAATCTGCCCGTTTCTTGCTGTGGAAGATTTATGGGCGCAGCACTTTTTTTTGGCTAATACCAGTATTGTATGCGTGCAAAATCTTGTGCCAAAATCCTCCCATTCTCGCCAGATACAACATGCCCTTGTTATTAATGATAGGCAACGCGAACGTTTGTGAACTGGAGACTAACGTGGGGATCTCGACGGAAAGCCCGGGTTCAGTCGCACAGGAAACGAGAGGTGTAATATCAGCGACGGGACAGTAATCGGGTTGGATCTCAGGGCATCTGTTGGGTTGATATATATAACCAAGACCTCGTGTAGATATACCTTGCCTTCACCCTTGTTCAACCAACATGATCCAAAACCGCGAAAACAAGTGAATTTTCGATGCTCCTCGCATCATTAATCAGACCGTCACTCCTGTGTCTCCAACCCCCTGGCCAACTTATTCAAGTAAGAAGTATAAGCCAACGAGCAGAGTCATGGGACAAAACAGGCGGCAGGATAAATAATTTTTGACAACTGGGACATAGAGGTGAGTATCGTGAGTCCAAAAATGCTTTCGGTCCGTTTTGCCCTGGGTTAAAAGCATATACGTGGGCTTCAAAGCCTCCAAAACTAGTTTGACTCCCCTGTAGCTCTACAACAGCCGCTTGAAATTGGAGTCTAGAATACCAGTACAAATCCAGGATTTGTGATAGCATACACGCATAGAAAGCACTGTTCATTGAACAGAAAAGGTAATGGTACATTCTATAACTGTCAACTGTTGCTTGGCGTATTGCCCGAAAAATGCTTCCAGAACCATCCCTTTGACTCCTGTGATCGTACCATATATAGCCTATCTTTCACGGCCGTTGGAAACGTGGACCCAGATTGGAACAGTTCATTGCGGATAACATCATTCACGTCCTCAATTGAAGGCCAATCTTCTTCTCTGTACCCGTGCCATTCGGCGCGTGGTCTGTATTTGTATTTATCGACGACTTCGCGAGTTTCGGTCATTATATAGGCTAGTACGGAGCTGTGTATAAGTATAGGGTCGGTGGGACTGGTGAGGTAAATAGATCGACCGCGTTTGGCATTTGGCCTTCAAATTGGCTGTCAGCTGGAGGTTCATGAAAGGTAAACAAACGAGACCAACCAATACGTCGTGTCTGGTTCAAAGTTGAGTGTTTTGCTTGGCTTTCCGACCGGTAAATATTCGAGCGGGCTCCAGAGAAGCCGCAGGCCTCCGATTGAATCATATAACGGATACTTGATATCATCTTGGTCGAGCTTTATGGACTCCTTGACCCTATTGCCCCAGCTCCATACTGCCTCTTTATCCTTTGGAGGTATTTCAAGAATCCCCCTATCGCGATATAGCTTGACCATTCTACGATCAAACAAGATCCCCGTCTTGCAGTCGATTATTTGACGAATCATCCAGCGCAGGGGAATGTTACAGAGCATCCTATATGATGGCTTGTCCGATTTAGATTTGCCCTCGTTAGTGACAGAGCCTCCGCCAATGTCGGAGTGCTCGCCACGAAACCAAACCTCGCGAACATCCTGAACTGGTGAGTCCGTATAACGGTGATCCCAAACGCTTGGGATAAAGCTGCCCCTCCTTTCATCGAGCGCAAGCGCTTGCCTAACGGTTCATGAAGCGTTAACAAACTAGACCCCACCTCAACATAGAAACATACCGGAAGGTGATAATACTTGGGTTAAATGCGATCCAGGGCAACGATTTTGGAAAGAGTGCGCCAACGCTTGCAACGGTATCCCTATTAATCCCAGTTGCGGTCCTACTAAGGCATAGCGAGTACAGCGAGCAGATATACGCTTACCAGACGCCTACAAAGTCAATATTGACATCGATGCAAAAGGCTTGCTTGAATTCTTGAGGATCAATATCTTCAGGCCGAGATATGTTGCCTTTGAAGCCGGAAGGGTCGGGATTGTGTTTGCGCTCGTGAAAATCTTTCGGGGTCTTGTAAACCACGTTGTAGTCCTCGGACTTCTCGTATACTTTGTAGGCAAAATTGACATGCTCTGGTATCACGTATTTTTAGCAAGTGTACTAAACTTGAGACACAAGAAATAGTACCCATATTATGCTTTGGTAGAAGGCCAACCTGCGCAAATCTTAGTAAAGGTTTGACTACAGGCGAAAATGCGCGCTTACACAATGAAGCATGCCAGCGAGTGCACGAGCCGTGAATGCTCCTCGAGAGAACCCAAAAATCGAAATGCTATCGCCAACTGCATGCATGAATATTAGTAATCAAGCTCTAATAGCTCACGTTGTGAGACCTACTCCGATAACTTTGCATGAGAAACTTATACCCATCAATGACCTACAGAATTGGGTATGGATTGAATGACGGCCCCACACTGTAAGATAGTACACATACATGCTGATATAGGTACCTATATTGTAGTGTTAGGATTACGGATGTCGAACAAAGCTGGGGTAACATACCACGCTCCAGCTTTATCTGCTTGCTCCGCGATTTTTGTGCCTATATCCGTCATTAGTCCAGGTGGGCCGTAAGTCCCGACTCCAGTCTAAAGCAATCTGAGTCAGATGCGTTAATATTCAAACTCAATACAGACCTGATAATATACCTGAAGGGACTAGTTCAAATTAATGCTATTGCAAGACATTCACGAACTCACCATCTGACGCGCAGGGTCGTTCTTCTTGAGCAACTCGACTAACTTCACCACGTTAGTATTCTGAAAGTCCGAATTAATTTGCGAACTGTCATTCAAGGATGTGGTCCTGTTACCTGGTGGCCAAACTGATTTGAGGTTCCGTCAAAACACAAGATAAGCGTGCGCTGAATCAACAGGTCTCGTCACACACAGAGTCGTTTTAAGTCTATTGAAACACTCACCTCAGGTGGAGTCACCGTTCTTTCAGTCAGCCTGGAGTAAGTTTCGTTGCTTCCCTGGTCGACGTATTCTTTGAGTGCTAGCCTTTCGTCGAGGTTGATTTCGTGAGAGCAAAAATTTCCTTCCATGTTGAGAAGTTTTCCTCGCAGGATAAAGGCTTCCGTTTTTTGATCCTGCTCTAACCGGAACTTGTGGCCACTTTTCTCAAAGCCAACACGTCCCCACACAAATGAGCCGTTATCATTCCCGATCATCGACGATAGGTTGAACTGTAGATCATTCGGTGCTGCTTCGTTTACCTTGGACTCGTATTCGGGGATATATCTAGCCTGGACAATGATAGGGCCACCAGAGTTCGGGTCACCTATGAGCTCTAGAGTATATATTTTTCGCTCGGGAAGAACTTGATCTTTATGAAGACCAGACATTGCGATGAGAGTGCTTTTCGAGAATGAGATGTGAGAGGAGGAACTGAGGGAGCATGCTGCGAAACGCTGCGGTTATATGCTTGAGATAGCGCCGAAGATAATAAGAGTCATGCACATAATCGTACTGGAGGCTAGAACCACAAGCCGTACATTGTACAGAGGGAACAGTATGGATACCGCGAGACTGACTCAAATGGTGTAGCTCGAGACTGACAGGCCCTCGCTGCGCGTCCGGCGTGTGGGCACCGAGTCGGCAGACAAGCGTCCGAGACGCGCATTCCCAAATCCTGTGTGAATCTAGCGCTGGTTAAGACAGTAGACGCTTGTCAGGAACCAGGGACCATCGTTAGGCGCCGATACTGCGCCAATGACTTTGTTTAAATCGGGGGTCATCAGAGTGTAGCCTCTCATAAGTTCGCAAATTCGGTAAGACCGCTCGAACTTGCATGCGCTCCGAGCGCTCCTATCAGCGCAGGTGAGACCATTCTGCTGCGTATGATCCTGAATCTAGACTCCGTTTCGCTTGGGCGCAGAGCCTGCGAACATTTATGGGGCCGCCAAGTCTGTGCGGCCGAAATCCAAGTCTGATAGCAGTTAGATCAATCATAGCCTCGGCGTCAAAACGAATGCTTGGCATGATGCTCTAAGCATTCCCGCTTGCTGATGGAAAAGAAGTGTGGCATGCGGAATATCCAAGCAGTGAGGGTAACTAAACTAGTCCATAGAGAGCGAGGGCAACAAGAGCTCGTCTAGATCTTCAGTTTCGGCCCACAGGTCTTATCTTCGAGGAGGAGGAGCAAACTTGTGGCTCAACTCCGGAACGAGTTACATAAGGTCAAGGATCAGACAGGTCAGCTTCATGGAAGCTGTGTTCGAGGTAGTTTGGAATTGGTTCTCGGGCCAAAGCTAGAAACGCTCAGCCTAGAGGACTCGAGAGCAGCGAGAAAGGAAAAAAACAAACTTTTAGCTATATGAGATGCTCGTAATCTGGCAGCTAAGTAGAGAGAGCACGATCATAAGGAAGTTATAGCAATGGAACATTAGTAGAGTGCTGCATTTCCATAGCCTATAAGAGCAAGGTTGCGACCCTTTACAAGTTCCAAGAGAGAGGGCTCGATTTGACTCCAAAACGGATTCGAGAGTTTCTGAATGTCAGCGATTTGGACGTCCTCAAGACAAAATTCGTTCGCAGTTGCTTCATAGCGGTTGTTTGAAGTAGCTCCGAAGATCGCGTCATATATGTAGGTGCTTTTGGAGGAATGATCCAGATATGCAAGCTAGAACACGGACAAAGACACGGGAGCTACCGGAAGAACTGAGTGGTGGATACCGATGGGAGGAAATGTCTGCTTACAGCATCATTGGGCGGAACAGCCGAGCGCTTATTTTAGCTCCTGCTTCGCTCGCCGGCCTTGAGGTTTGTAAGAGGATATTAGTGTTAATTTAACTACTGACCCGGCTTTCTATACGAACATAACCATTGTCTCCGTGCTACACCTCATCAGTCCTCACCCTGCACAAGCAACATTATTAGATGTACGGTTGAAGTAAAGCAAGACTGTTCTTGTATTAAAAATACACTCATGTATGCGTGGCTTAGACCAGAATTTACGGTTGTTTTCGTGTGATGCAGCTCTAAGTATCTTCGAGCCGTAACGACCGGCCTTCAAATAAGTAACAGCCAGAGTTCACACCCATAAGTCAAGACTACTCCTCGAGTCAGGAAGTGACCATGTAGTTCATAAAGACCTAGTAGCACACCAAGGAACCGCCCATGTATCATCCTGTTACCGAGGTGGAAGTGGTACTTCATCATGTTAGTTGATAATTGGTTTAAACCTTTCATTCGCCAGAATTTGCGTTTACGACCGACCCGATATACAGCACAGCATACTGGCTGTAGCTATTGGAGGTCCCTCGCGGTTAAATTCGTCATTCGAAAAACTCTTAAATAGTAAACCATCCCAATTACTCTATATACAACCAAACAGCAGCTGTGCAAAAGGTTACGTTCCACAACCAAGCCAGCGTTCGCTCAAACACAATGTAAAATAACCACATCTAAGCGAACCCAGAACATTAGTTGTCCTGACAAGGTCATGATCATAAACGAAGTGGAAAAAAGACAAGAAATGAAAACACAGATTGAGCGGGGTGGGATAGATAAGCAAGGACCAAGCCAAAGGTTCGATATTAATAGAAATACACTGTTATAGCACACGTTGCAAGTTGTTGGTCGTTAAAAAGTCGTACCGAAAGGAAAGGAAAAATAAAGCCAAAACAGACGTGTATTCGCGCCACGTCTAGCGCCACCCACCCATACGTTGATCCCACTCCCCGGTCTCCTTCCATGTATCTGTGTCCCTGCCGGGCCTCAAGCCCCCCGCGCTCCGTCCACCGACACTTCCACTCCCACCAAGCTCCAACCGGCCAACAATCTCATCGTTTCCAATCTGCCTTCTCCCCACACCACTCGATTCGCCCAACTGGGTATTCGGAGTACCAGGCGACGGAGGCGCATACGACGCCTGGAACGACGCAGTCATCATCTGCATGGCCGCGTCGACTTCATCTTGGGTCGTAAGCATCCGACGTGTAATGGACGTCGTACGTTCGCGCTCGTGACGTTCTCGGAGCGCTGACGAAGGTCGTTCGGCTAGGGACATAGCTCGTACTCGGTCTCCTAGATGTTCGGGAAGTGGCGCCAGCACTGCATCGCCAAATAGCCCACGCGATCCACCACGCTCCCTCGACAAGCCGCGCAAGCCTCGTTCTCTCGAGGTGCTCCTATCTCGAAGCCGTGATGGCCATGCGCTCTCAGCCGGCGAGGGTGGGATACTCTGCAACGGCGGAGGTAACGGCCGTGGAACATCTGGTGAAACAGGTGGAAGCGCCGAAATCCGAGTAGGGAGACTCGACGGAGGAAACCGCTCAGCTCGGGAAGGTTCGGGTTCTCCTAGGGGAACACGCCTTGGGCTCGGAGACTCGAGCGGAAGCCGGTCCTGAATAGGAGAGCCCAGTGGGAGTCGTTCTTGAATAGGGGATGAGAGCGGAAATCTCTCAGACCCCATGCCTGTCTCAGTTCCCAGTGCACTTAGGGGTGGTCGGCGTAACAAGCTTCCGCTGGCACGGCGTTCGGTTCCGGTCCCGGAGACGTCCAGGCCGAGCTGTGGTCGTTGAGCAATGTCGGCGAGATATTGGCTGATCTCCTCCATTTCTTCAACGTCGGCGGTCTGGCTGGCATAAGATTGACTCTGTTTAGGGAGATAAATGAATGAAACCTATTATGAAACCCGGTTTTACGAATAAACGTATAAATACTTACCCCAATAGTAGCTAGCCTAGTGTGTGCTCCTTGTCCACCGCTTCCAGTACTCGTCGCACCAACGCTTCCCGGACCGCCTCCCGCAGCACTTCCTCCAGCTCCCGCCCCTCCAGCACCTGAACTACCAGGAATACCCGTGCCGGTCCCAGCACTTCCTACCACTCCTCCGCTTCCCAAGCTGCCCTGGCTTCTCGCAGCCCGATGCCCAAACGAGCCTTCATACCGCTTGATCGGCTGCGGCTGTGTTTGACCTCCTTCCCTTTCCCCACTATCAAGACTTCTCCTTCCATCGCTTCCTACTCCGAGCGCAGAACGAGGAGGAGTCCCAATGCCAAGTCCGGGAGTCGTGCGCGGCGAACCACCCATCCCAAGAGGCGAAGTTCCACTCCCAATCCCAGTTGTTCTCGGAGACGAGGCAATCGTCGGACCTTTGAATATCGAGGACGGTCGGCGAGGTGACGGCGGAGGCATGTCGCTGCCAGCTCCTTCTCTTATCGTGGTACCAAGTACCAGCCCAGTCCCAGTCCCGCCGGTGGCCCCAAGTGGCGTATTCGTGCCACTCGATCGTCCTGGTCCAGGACTTAGTAAACTCTCCCGTCGTGTCCTGCTCAATCCCGATCCGCCCTCTCCTGCTCTAAATGTTTCCACCCCAAGTCGGGGGCTCCCAGGCGGGGAACGTGGCGATAACTCGCTCAACATACGCCTCGGTGACCCAGGATCGCCCATTCCTATGACTCCTCTTCGAGGTGAACCCGGTTCTCCTCCTGATGAGAGTTGGGATACCGTTCGGGGCCGAATTAGGGGGAACCCCGGACCAATCGTTGGTGTCGTACTTGGCCCTCCGGTGCGTGAAGCCGGGCGGAGAGGCGATCCCGAGCCCGTAAGAGAGGCTCGTTGTCGTGCTGCAAGAAGTGTGGGCGTAAACGCTGGTGTATCCAAATCTATACCCGGTGCACGCGCCGGAGTTGGCGGAGATGGTGATGCCGGCGAAGTCGAACTCGAGGGTCCGGCCCCTTGTCGTTGCGCGAGAGTAAGAGCGGCCTGAGTACCTGGACTGGGTGGGCCAGATGCAAAGGCTGAACTCCATAGGTTCTCTAGTGGATCGAGGCGGAATCGGGCGTTAGGACGGTGGCGGACCCGAAGGGTGATAGAGCCGAGGGGCGTCGCAATCGGTGGGAACGAAAATGTAGAGGGGCCTGGTTCGTCTGGGACGAGCCTGTGCTCTGTTACGTCACGTTTATGAGCAAGGTAGATAAGTGAATATAGTGATGGAGGCTTACCGAATCCAAGTATATCGTCGTCCAATGGGTCCGCAACTAAGGTGGGGCCGACCGTTATCTGCATCGGTGCACCCGAACCCAGTCCGCGATGTAGTCGCCATGTTGGAACGTATCGTAAAAGTGCAAAAAGACTGCGAATAAGTGCAATAGCTTGTTTATATATCCCTGGGTTTGGGTCTTCGACAGGTGGTGTGTATGATGTCGAGCGGTCAAGTTCAAGCGTCCAGTCTTCAAGAAGAATGCCTCGCGCGCTCGCAGGCATATCTACACGCACCCTTCTAGCTCCTGGTGTCGTATTCGGGGTCGTAGAAATCGGCTCAACGAGCAGTACCAAGGCCTGTGCAGATGGTGGAGCGAGGTGGGGCAACACCAGTACCGTTCGAACGTGCAATTCGAGAGGTCCATTCCCATCGGCCGCAAGTTCCCTCACTTCCTGCGTAAGACCCGCAAACGCGCCATCATCCCTAACCTCCAACTGGAACTAGAATACCAAAACTCAGCTCGTGGTAAGCCACTAGTAGGGAACCCGATATACTCACCCATTTATCAGATTTAGCCGTGGCCGGTGGCGGCTCTCTACTCGTAGATCTAGCATCCCAGATCAGCAGTACGACCTTGAGAAATAGTCGTACCACGATCTGCTCGCCCCTGTTGCTCATCGTGTCGGGGGAACGCCCCAGCAAGGTCACGTGTTGTCGGGTTAGCGATCGGCGCTTGTAAGTGTCAGAGCTTGGGGATCAAGGGGTGGGTCGCGTCATGATAAATGTGAAGAGATGCCGAGTCATACGGCA
>WSLO01000409.1:0-17202 GCA_019677385.1 Ceratobasidium sp. 392
GTAATTGGCTGTTTCACATGGGTTCCTGGCTGCCCTGTACCCTGAAAGTTGGCATACATGAGGATAACTACCTCAAAAACCCTCTGCAACTAAAACCAGGCCATTCACCTGGCATCCTGGGCAGTGCCAAATGCAACAACATTTTTTCAACCTGCCTTGTCACACTGACCAGCCCTGTTTCAGCCTGACAGAGTGTGGCAGTGACAATGTGGCTGCCACCAATGGAATCAGCATGGCTGTTTGCCCTCAGGCACATTGACATGGGAATCTGCACCAGCTGCTGGTGGGGCTGAGTCATGGTTTTCGAATGACAGGTGTGCATACTTATCCTTGGGCTGACAGTACAGCAAGGCTGTGGCTGGGTGGCCTGAGACTTCATACAGAGGTTAAGCTGGGCCATGGTACTAACACATCCAAGCAACGGGCTAATTGCTCTTCTATCCAGCGCTCTAGAGTGGTCGCATGTTCTGCTGGGGGGGTCTGCCACAAAACCCATTGTAAAAACTGTGGCACTGCGTAAGCCATATCTCATGCTATGCTTGGCCAAACAGGACCAAACAAAGTGGAAACCATAGCTCTGGAGCATAGTTATGACATATTGAAGCAATAGCTTATGTAAGCATATGGATCTTGTTGTGTAATACATGCAGCAGTCTGGCTAGGTTTTTACAACGGGTTTTGTGGTGCACTGTATTGTTTTCCCCTTATTACCCACTGCAGTTGAGTTCCCTCTGACATAGAGGTGTCTCCTGCATCATATTCAGGTCTTTGTGCCGTCTACTTCTCCAGATTCCCTTGGGTTGTGACATATTGTCCACTTGTTCATACAAACCAACTCTTCAACTGGCTCATTCAAGCTGTGTTGGCCCAGCAAAATCATGGAATTCATTGTGACACACTTACTATTTTGTTCAAGACCAGAGATAGTCCTGTGAGTGAGGTAACCTTTGGCACCGCACAGGCAGACAATCCAAACAAGGGTGAGTGTCATAACCCTCTACTAGAGGTTGTGAACTCGTTCCTAAGAGTCTTGACAAAGACTTAATTTGTGCGCTCTGCTTGCAGAGGTGCTTTTGTGGCTTGCCTATGGACCACAGTCCCTTGGAGGTGGATACCCCGCTAGTGGTTCTTGTGGCTCAAAGCCCTTAAGTAGGCTGAGGAGTGCCGCTACAATTGTAGTAGCATGCCAAATGCTTTGTGACTTAATTGCTATTGCTCACTTACTCCCAACGTTAGATGTGATAAAGCCTGCTAGTATAGTTGGACTGTAGAGGGGAGAATTGACAAGGTGGAACAAGCTGAAGATCCCAGGCTTGTTCACCACTGTACATATACTGACTACTACAGGGTCTGTGTGTACATGAGTCAGAAACATACAGGGAGGCGGTACACAGTGTTAATGGTCTAAGTACACCGGTAGCAAGTAAAGAGAGCAAAAGCCACGAGAGGAGAAGTGTGAGTCAGAGTAACAAAGGCATAGCCTTGAGTGGCTGTGTGTTTTGGAGGGAGATGCAGACCGGTGGCTAAGTGGTGTCTAGCCACAAGACATGACAGTGAGGCACCCAATGGGCGCTCAGTTCATGAGTGACCACTAAGGGTCACAAAGGTTTGGGGGGAATACTGGCGGTGCAGGAACAGCCTGCACTGCCAGCACTACCTGCAGAGTGCCAAAATTTGCTGAAATCCCACATTCTTGCATTCAGGAGTGTCAAGCCTAGACTACTACGATACAACTCAGCTAACCATAGGGTATACTGAGAGGCCCAACAATGACCAGGGATAGGAGAAGTAGGATGGTAGAGACAAGACCCGGCAAGAATGTAAGTAGAATGCCGCTTGCTTTAAGAGCTGAGGCGAAGAACCAAATAGCCAAGGGCTTTGACTAAAAGGGTAGGTGGGAAAGCAACTTAGTCCAACTGTAGGAGTAGGAAAGTGGTCAAGTTCTGAGGCTTAAGGCTCTCAGACTCTCCCTTATATATTTGCAGAGCCATTACATCTTTCCCATGTTACAAGGTTATGAGTCAGATACCACGTCACTATGGAAGCTTCTGGAATGATGACAAAGATGTGTGACAAAGACAAGTTACAAGATTACAAATACAAGCACTTGTGGTTATCACGTAAGCTAGGTAAATATACTACTCGTAATTCTGAATATCCATGACTTGGAGAAATATAAGAGAAATAGTCCAGATATAAATACTAGAAAATCAAGAATAAATTTGTGTCTTTATGTTGGGTCATGACAGGGAGTGGGAGCCGGTTCCAGAATGGTCCAAATGTGCCAAAATCTTGCATGCAGGAGTGGGAGTTTGGCATTTTTTCTACCCAAAATGCTTGAATGTAGCGTTTCTCTACACACTGCTTGTACAATCACCTCTCTGGGCGCATGTTGCGTTGTGCCACTTGTGTCAGAGCCCAAAGGATACAAAGGATTTATAAGTAAAAGCTATGAGCTTAACAGGCTCAGGGATCTAGTGGATATAAGAAAGAACTCTATTGACGAGGAGGTCAAGTTCTTGGTTAGACACCAACAAACTCGTCCTCATTATATACACAAGTGAGCCACTATCAAATCTACATGTACATACAGACAGTGCAATTGTGAGTCATACTGGTATTTGCAAAGCGAGTGGAAATACATCTTTGGTCAGCAATCCAGAACATTCCATAAGTCATGTGATATAGATATACCCAGAAAGGAAACTGTTTCTGGAAAATGTTAATAATCAAGGACATATTGTAGGAAGTTGTGTCAGGTCATGACACTTCCCCCTGTCTATGCCTGAGAGTCCTTGGCGGCTCTTGGGTGTTGTTGCTGGAAACAGCAAAGCTCGTCCTCAGCGTTGGTGAGGTGTTCGTATGGTTCCCAGGTGTTGCCTTCTGGTCTGTATCCTAACCATTTGACGTAGTACTGGACAGTACCTTGTTGTTTCTGAGAATTGAGTATTTCTTCCACTTTGTGTTCTTCTTCTCCTTCTGGAGTGACTACGGGTGGCAATGGAATGGGATCTCATTTGTAGGGATCTTCTTGCTTTAAGGTTACTTTAGAGATATGAAACACCGGATGCACCTTCATGGTATGAGGGAGTTGTAGTTTGAAGGCATGTGTTCCTACTTTTGCAATTACCGTAAAGGCCCTAAACATCTGGCCAAGATTTTCTTTGACGGGTGATCTGTTTTGATGTCCCTGGCATCTAACCAAACTTTGTCGCCCACTACAATCTGTTCTGGTGTGCAATGTTTTTGGTCATAGAACTCTTTGATTCTTTTGTTAGACACCTCCAGCGCGGCTTTAAGTTCATCCAGTTGTTGCTTTAGCCAATTTGCTTGCTCATGGGCTGATGGCACGTCCTCCATACTAGTGTCTCCTACTGTGAATTGGGGATGGAAACCGTAACAGGCATAAAATGGTGTTTGACCTGCAGACTTGTTGACACTGTTGTTATACAAGAATTCTGCCAGTGGCAGGTAGGCTACCCAGTCGTCCTGTTGATGGGATATATAATGACGCAGATACAATTCAACAATTTGGTTGGCGCGTTCTGATTGTCCGTCTGTCTGTGGTCTATACGCCGTGGAGAAGGATGGTTTGATGTCTAGACGAGTATACAGCTGTTTCAGGAACTTGGAATTGAAATTGGGGCCACGGTCTGAAATGGTCTTTTTTGGTAGTCCATGTAATATCCAGACATAGTTGACAAACAGGTTTACAACATTTACTGCCAATGCTTCTGAGGTGGTTGGGATAAAATGAGTCATCTTAGTCAGTTGGTCGACCACTGTAAAGATGGTGTTGAACCCTTCTGATTCAGGCAGCCCCACAATCAGATCATATGTCATTTCTTCCCAGGGCCTGGACAGTAGTTTGATGGGGTTGAGTAGGCCTGGGGGAACTTGGTTGCTATGCTTGTTCCATATACAGGATTTGGAAGACGGGGGACTTGATTGTCCACTTGTCAAGCCACCTAAGCTGGGTATGGGCGGATCGTGGGATCCAGTCAAGGTGTGCGTCCGGGTCGACCATCTCAGCAAGTTTTTGGGACCCCTTGAGGGTACAGCACAGCTGTAGGATCTCGTACGAGTTGGGGAGTTTGATACCGGGGAGGTGGTTCCACTTGTGGGATGAGTGGAGGTACGACTTCTTTGGTCAGTCAGCCTGGTTGGCAATGTACTTGGGACCCCAATTCTTGAGACCTGTTCCCGGGAAGATGGGGGGAATGCAGGTGATGGACTTGACCGGGAGCCCGGCAACCTGGGAGTACGAGAGACCGTTGGGGGCCATTTCGCTTGGTTGGTAGTTAAAAAGAGGTTTAGAGTGTGGATAAGAGGGGTAGTGGTAGCGGTAGCTGGGTAGCAGGTGCTGTTGTTTGAGGCCTTCCCTTGCTCCTTCTTATACCCCTGAGGTAATGGTCCGTGCGGGTAGTCGTTCCTGTAGCGCCACATGACTTGCCCCAATTCCATGATCCTCTCGGCCCGCTCCATTGTGTCTTCCTCTGGACCGTATCCCTTCCATCTGACTTGGTAGTACAGTCCGTCCTTCTCTTGTTCCCACTCAACAATTTTCTCAACTTCATATTCTTCCTCCCCTTCTTCCGTAACGATCAGAGGCGGTCGCAGTTGCCGCCTTTGAAACTCTTTGTCTTCTTTGTAAGGTAGAAGAAGGTTCAGATGAAACACGTTGTGGATCCGCATGGATTTTGGCAAGTCGAGTCGGTACGCGTGTGAAGAGATCTTTTCGCTAATGGTGAATGGACCTGATTTCCTGTCATCAAGCTTCTTTGTCAGCCGTTTACTCCGGATGTTTGCTGTGATCAGCCAAACCTTGTCCCCTTTGTTGAACTCCATTTTTGGCGTCTTCTCCAGGCTTTGGTGGTATTCCATCATGGCACGAGCCTCGTTGCGGATCTTGGTAAAACCATCCGCCATTTCATCTGCCTTTGGTACCCCGGTGTCTAGGTCAGATACTTCCCATTTTGGGTGTAGTCCATAGATAGTTTCAAAGGCTGTTTTTCCTGTGATTTGATTGACTTGATTGTTGTGGCAGAATTCTGCAATGGGTAGCCACTTGGACCAGTCGTCCTGTTTGTAATTGCAGAAGCTTCTTAAGAATCCTCCTAGCCATTGATTTGTTGTTTCCGCTAAGCCGTCCGTTTCAGGGTGGTAAGCCGTTGAGAAGTTTGGGTCAGTGCCTAGTCGTTCGTACAAGGCTTTCAGGAAGTGGTTGTTAAATGTTACTCCTCGATCTGAGATTGTTTGCTTTGGCAGGCCATGCAACCGCCATATTTCTTTGGTGAAGATCTCGGCAAGTTCTTCCGCGTTGGTTGACTCGAGACAAGGGATGAAATGTGCTTGTTGGGAGAAGCGATCTACCACCACGAGGATGCTGTCAAATCCTTGTGACTTAGGAAGTTTGACGACGAAGTTGTAATTGATTTCCTCCCACGGTTGATTTGGTAAGGCAATGTTCTTTGATGGTACCATTGCTTTGTTTCCTTTACTTCTTTGGCACACTTCACAGGTGTCCACAAAGCGGTTGACCTGGAATTTCATTCCCGACCAGTAGTAACATCGTGATAATAACTCAAGAATTCTTGCTTGGCCTTGATGCCCGGCGATAGGGGAGTCGTGGTGTGATTCCAATAGGCAAAGGTGGATGTCTTTGCTGTCTGGGACTACGATGCGTCCTTTGTACCACAGAAATTCTTGCTCCCAGGTGTACTTGTCGTACTGTTTCCAAATAGAGGGAGGCAGTTCTTTCTTCTTCTGTGTGCTGAGAACAAGTGTTGTCAGAGACTTGTCCTCTTCTTGGGCTTTTCTGATAGCAGAGATAATATCAATTGTGTCTTCCCCCTCAAAGCCCTGGAACTGTTCCGCGGCAATCATGATTTGCGCTGTGTTTGGGATGTCTGCATGGTTGTGTCTTTGCAAAAGTGCGTCTGGTTTCTCCGATTGTTTTCCCGGGCAATAGGCAATATTAAAGTTGTACAATTGGATCATTTGATGCCATCTTGCATGTCTTCTGTTCTAAACGTGTGCATCCTTCCAGTGCTCCAGGTTCCGATGATCAGTGTAGACGGTGATGGGTTCTGGAGTGTATTCGAGGTACAACCGCCATTGTTCAAAGGCGGTAATGATTGCTAGTAGTTCTTTGTCGTGTGTGTTGTAGTTCATTTGCGCGTTGTTGAAGCTCTTTGAAAGGAAGGCAATTGGGTGGAGGTACCTATCGTCTTGTCGCTGGCTCAGAATCGCGCCCATTGCTACTCCTGAAGCATCTGTTTCCAGAAAGTAGGGTTTTTTTAGGATTGGCGTGTACCAGGACTGGTTCTTTGGTAACTTGCTCCTTGATCCCGTTGAAGGCCTGCTGTTGATTAATACCCCACTCCCATTTTGTCTCCTTCCATGTGAGATTGTTTAGTGCTCGAGCGATCATGCTGAAGTCCTGAATGAATCTCCTGTAGAAGTTTATGAAGCCTAGAAAGGATTGTTGTTGTTTTACTGTTTTCGGTTCCTTCCAGTTGATGATGGCTTTGACCTTTTTCTTTTCCATGGAGATCCCTTCTGGCGAGATGACAATTTCTATGTAGGTGACCATGGTGGTGTAGAAGACACACTTCAAGGGTTGACAAAAAAGGTTATTGACTTGCAACCTTTTTAGGACTTCCTTAACGTGTTCTGTGTGTTCTTCTTGGTTCTTGGAGTAGATAAGAATGTTGTCTAGATAGACCACTACTGTAACGTTGATTAGATCCCTAAAGATATCATTCATGAATTGTTGGAAGACGGCCGGGGCGTTTTTTAGTCCAAAGGGCATGACAACGTATTTGTACAACCCCTCCTTTGTTCTGAACATGGTCTTCCATTCGTCTCCCTTCTTGATTCGTACATTGTTGTAACCCCATCGTAGGTCTAGCTTCGTGAAGATTTTTGCTTCTTGTAGCTTTTCTAGGAGATCTCCCTGAATGGGAATGGGAAACTGATTGCTCCTTGTGATTGCATTAATCTTTCAGTAATCAACCACCAATTGCAATGATCCATCGGCCTTCTTGACGTAGAAGCATGGTGCTGCAACTGACAATTTGCTGGGGCAGATTTTTCCGTCGGCAAGTTCTGTGTCCAAGTATTCCCGTAAGGCTTTTGATTCGCCTGGGGACATTGGATAAGTTTTTGCAGGTTGGGGGAGTTCTGCGTCTGGGAGCAGATCAATCCCACAATTGTGGTCTCTAAAGGGGGGAATTCCTTTAAAGAGTTCCACGTCAAATACGTCTTTGTATTCCAGAAATTCTTTCGGGATTGTCTGTAGTTCGTCTGTCCCCAATCTTCCTTCCTTGGCCCCTGACTGTTCTTTATCTCGGTATTGGATCTTGCAGGGGTTCCAGGAGAGGTCTGGGTTAACTTCTGTGAGCCATGTTCTTCCTAGAATTAGTGGCGTGGTTCCTAGAGGCATGGCGTAGAAGCGTTGCTTGAAGGTCCGTCCTTCCACCGTGACGTTTAAGGTAGTCCTAAAGCGGATGACTGTAGGACTTTCCTTTCCGTCAATTGCAATAAGGTTTCGGGGGTCTGTGAGTTCAATAAGCGGGAGAGAGTTTTTTCGTGCAAAGGTAATGTTGATAAAGCTTCTTGAGGAGCCTGAGTCAATTAAGGTTTCAATAGGGTCCGTGATTCCTTCTAAGCTGCTGTAAACGGTAGGTGTATTGGAAGATGCTTTTAGGTAGTAGGTTACAGGCTTAGAAGGTTTCTGGGCGCTAGCTGACATGGAGGCAGGGCGTGAGTCTAGTTTTCTGACTCCGTGGAGTGGGATTCTTCTTCATCGGGCGAAGATGTTTCGGCTGCTATTCCAGTTTCTTTTCTTGTGATTGTGTGGCTCCATTCCTTGGCCTTACAATCCTTGACCCGATGTCCCAGCTTAGCACATTTGATGCATAGGTTAGCATCACGTCACCTTTGGATTTCTTCTTGTGGTACTCGTTTTGATTGATCCTTCTTCTCCTTGTTGTTGTACCTCTTGTACTGGTTTGAGGGTCCTCCTTGTTTTCCTTCAATGTTGCGTGATTTGTACAAGAGTTCGTCAATTTTAATGGCATTTGTGAACCAATCTTCCAGGGTCCATTGGGTGGTGTCGTGGAAGGTGGTCCCCTTGAGCAGTTCCTTTTGGACTTCTGACTTGAGTCCCCTGCAAAAGCAATCAATGAGCGGCTGACTTTCCCATTCCAGTTCTTGGGCGATGGTCCGGAATTCGGTAATGTAGTGTTGTGTGGACCCGGTTTGGGTTAGTTTTTCCATTGCTCGAAGTGCCTTTTCGCGTTTTGCTGGGTCACCAAATGCCAGTTTAAACCCTTCTTCTATTGCGGCCCAACTTCGGAGGTAGGGGTGTGCTTGATTTGTGAGATGCCTGGCTAGTAAGGGCCTAGCCCACTTGGCTGCTTCTCCGCTTCCCATGTTGTTCAGGAAGGCGTTGATCTTGCGTGTATCCGTGAAGGCATCTGGGTATTCCTCAAAATACAATTTCATTTGCATCAGGAAGGTTTCAGCTTCTGCTCCGCGTTTGCCGTTGAATTCGGTGGGTTTCTTGATGCGAGCGGATTTGGGAATCTCTCTTCGTTCTCGGTGTTGCTGGCGGTCGGCGGGATCCCCCCTAATGCTCTGCGGGCGGTCCCCTACTCCCGGGTCAAAGTCAAAGAGATCCAAACGCATAGATAGCGCCGATGCTGGTCGTTCTTGTTGTTCGCTTTGTCGTTCGTCCACCACTTGTACGACCTCCAAGATGCTTTCAAGCTGTCCTTCCTGGGTGATAAGGGAGCTCCTCATTGCTCCTAGGGACCGCTCTAGGTCTTGTTGCATAGTTGCCAATGCATGATTGGTGTCTTCAGTACTTTGCCTTAGGCTAGTGTTAAGATCCTGTGCAATCTGGTTTGTGGCGTTCATGACATGTTCGTTTAGTTGTATGATGTTGTTTGTTTGGGCTGTTAGGAACGTCCCCAAGTAGTTAATTGCCGCTGGGATTTCTTCTACTCGTTTGTTTAGGGTCTCCATTTCTGGCCTTAATCCCCTGAGAGTTTGATTGATTTCGTCTACCTGGTCGCAGGTTTCTTGTAGGAGGCCGTGAGCATCATCAATTCCGTCTTCTAAATCGTCCAGCTGCCTGTTTTGTTGCCTGGCACTTCCTTCCAGAAGATTTACTGTTTGTACTACTTGCGGGATTGGTGCCAGTTCTGGTAGAATTTTGTTCTTGGTGCATTGGGCAAAGGCCTTGAGAATGTTTTCAATGAATTGCCTTACCCCTTCTTGTTGTCCAGGTGGGATGGGTCCTTGGAAGGGTTAAGGCATGGGCCATATTGGCCTAGGCGCTTCTGGTTGTTGACGTACCCATCGCAGTGGTGATTGGGGTTGCGGGGGTAGGCTTACAAGCAAGTTGATTCAGGAGGTAAGGGCGTTGCCGACTACTGATTGGACCACGGATTCCGCATTCCCCCTGTCTGGGTTGTTGTCCTCTTCCTGTGCTGATTCAACGGGTGATTGGGGTATTGACACTTGCGTTGGTTCTGCTACGCTAGGTGCAATGCTTGGTACTAGTCATACTACTTCTCCTGTTTGTCGATTCCTTCTTTGTAGGGCAGCACCAGTCAAACAATGTCGTTCTTCTACCCAATTGTTTCCCATTTCATGGAGGGTTACATTAATGGGCTGATCTTGGTCTTGTACTTCCTCCATAGTGGTTCTTCTTGAGATATCAGGTGCTGCGGATTCGACCCTGATTGTGTGGTCTTCCTGAGGGAATTCACCAGGCACTGATCGTGGCAACCGATTGTCTTCTGTAAGGCGCAAACTTGACCTCCCTCTAGTCTGTCCTGTTGCACTTGCTGCTTGTGAGGAAGGTAGTCGACTCCGTGTTGGGTACCTTCCTCCTCCAAAGGAGGGTCCTGGTAGGGGCCGTTCCGGGCTCGGTTGTCTTGAGGGTGCGTTGGACCTTATGAGATTAGTCCGGTAGTGTTGGCGAATTTGATAAGGTCTTGTACTGCTTGCTTTGTAAGGCAGTCTAGCTGGTTGTACCCTTTGGTGTTGTTTCTCGTGGCATGACTCAAATTCCTAGTAACTTCAATGAAGTAAAAGGCGTAGACCAATGCCTTAGTTGGTCGTGATAGTCGCCGTAGGTTTTGGCGTAAGGGTACCTCTAATTGTGTGTAAGCTACGGGTAAAAGCTTGTTCTACAATGTTGCAACCCTCTACCAGAGGTTGTGAACTCGTTCCTAAAGGTCTTGACGAAGACCTAATTCGCGCGCTCCGCTTGTGGAAGCGTTCTCGTGGCTTGCCTGCAGACCGCGGTCCCTGGGAGGTGGATACCCTGCTAGTGGTTCTTGTTGCTCAAGGCCCTTAAGTAGACTAAAGAGTGCTACTACAATTGTAGTGGCACAACGAATGCTCTGTAACTTAATCGCTAAGTCTCACTTACTTCCAACACTAGATGCGATAAAGCCTTCTAGCATAGTTGGACTGTAGAGGGGAGAGTTGACGAGGTGGAACAAGCTGGGGGTACCAGGCTTGTCTTGCACTGTATTAGTACTAGCTACTGCACGGTCCGTGCGTGCATGAGTCAGAAGCGTACAGAGAGGCAGTACAACAGGACATGTGGTCTAAGTACAGCAGTGACCAATAGTAAGGAACGTGTGCCACGAGAGACGTGGCATGAATCAGAAGAAGCAAGAGTATAGCCTCGAGTGGCTAGGTGTGCCGGGAGAGAGTCTGGACCGGTGGCTAAGTAGTGTCTAGCCACAAGACAAAGACAAGAAAGGCGCCGTGAGGCGCTAAGTCCGAGAGTGACCGTACAGGGTCACAACATATACTTGCGGTTCAGTAGTTCTAAGGTTCTGAACTGTCCTGGGTGTCCTGCTGCTACGTTATTGTGACAACTCTCTATTAGGAGTTTCCACAGTTCTTTGTCTTTTGGAACACGTATTTTTCCTCTATATCAAAGTAAGCCATTGTCCCATTCCCAAGTTTTGACTTTTTTGTTGTCCTTCAGCGTGCTGATTACTTTCTCTAGGCTACTGTCTTCCAGAATTGCGTCACAAATCATTTGATCTAGGTCATGATTCAGAGTTATGGCCGCAATTAAGAGTTCTGGTTTGAGCAAAGCTTGGCTTTCACTCCCCTCTTTTGGTTGATGTTCCCGTTTTCTGGAGAGAATGTCCGCCCTTTTGTTTTGTGCGCCCGGCCTATACAGAATCTGGAAATTGAATTTGCTTAGGAATCCGGCCCATCTTGCTAGTCGTCCTGACAGTTCTTTAGTTGTTTTAAACCACTCAAGGTTTTTGTGGTCCATCAGGATTTGTACTGGTAGATCCGTTCCAGCTAACAAGTGGCGCCATTCCTTGAAAGCTTTTATGATTGCCAGAAGTTCCTTATTGTAGATGTCATAATTCCGTTCTGCTGGTGGCATGGATTTTGACAGCAAGGCAATCAGTTGCAGTTTTCCTTCCTGTTTTTTCTGGGATAATACTGCCCCTGTTGCGTAGTTTGAGGCATCACATTCAACGTAGAACTGCTTCTCCCAGTCTGGTTGGATTAGCAAAGGGGCTGATTGAAGAGCTTTTTTTAATGCCAAGTATGCCTGTTCCCTTTCTTCTGTCCAGTCTCAGACTGTGTCTTTCCTTAATAGTTCAAATAAAGAGTGTGCTTTTCCTGAATAATTGGGCACAAACTCGCAGTAGTAGTTTACAAATCCTAAAAACTCTTGAAGGTCATGTACACTTTCAGGCCTGCCCCAGTTAACCGCTTTGGATACTTTATCCGGGTCCACTTTGATTCCTTCTGGTGAGACAATCAGACCTAGGTAGTCAACTTTGTTTACACCAAAAAAGCATTTTTCCAAGTTACAATATAGACCATGTTTTTTTAGTCATCACAATACTTCCTTTACATGTTCCTTGTGTTCTTCTTTGTTTTTAGAAAAAATGAGGATATCGTCTAGGTATACAATGACGTAGATGTCCAGGATGTCACATAGAATGTCATTCATGAAGTGTTGGAACGTAGCAGGGGTGTTTGTCAGACCAAAGAGCATTACCAGGTACTTGAACAGGCCATATTTGGTCTTGAAGGCGGTTTTCCATTTGTCACTTTCTTTTATCCATACTAGGCTATAGCCCCATTTGAGATCTAGTTTGGTGAACATTTGGGCTCCCTTTGGTTTTTCAACTAGGTTATTGGTCCTTGGTGAGGGGTATACGTTCTTTATTGTCATCTCGTTAAGTTGACGATAGTCAATGCACATGCGCAATTTCCCGTTCTTTTTTCCAACAAAGATTACTGGAGATGCCATTGGAGATTTTGATGGTCTAATGAGACCATGTTTCAATTGTCATTTAATTGTTTCTTGCAGTTCCGCATCTTCCTTCACGCCTAGGCTATAGATTGGTCCATGCTGTAATTTGGCGTCAGGCTTCAAGTCTATGGTTATATCATATTGCCTGTGTGGAGGTAGGGGGGTGGTTTCTTCTTCAGCAAAAACCTTGGCAAACAGTTCATACTTGACGGGTAACATTGTAGTTGCTAGGATTTCCATTGGTTCACCCAACTTTACTTGGGGTACGTTGTGCATGCAGTTGTCTGTGCAGTATTTGGATGAGAAATTTACTACTTTTTCTGTCCAATCAATGTTGGGGTTGTGTTTTTTTGAGCCAGGCCATGCCTAGTCCTATATCGTTTTTTCCTACGTTTACAACATAGGCGCTCAGAACTTCTTGATGTCCAAAGATGGTTAATTCAATTGTACAGTATTTTGTGATGGTTCCTGGTTCAATCTCTCAACCGTCAATAACCTTCAGTCTTCTGGGCGTTTTTAATTCAATAGTTAGAATTTGGAATTCTTTTATGATATTTTTGTGAATGAATACAGCTGTGGCACCTGAGTCTATCATGGCCCACCCTTGGAATGGTTTTGCATTGTACGTGGATTTTTTGTTAGGAGATGTTTCTAGTGGTTGCGCCTTGAAGTATAATTGGAGTTGAGATTTATTTCCGAGGCTCATACATTCCATGTCTATATTACTATTGTCCACAACCGTTTTCTTTAAGACTTGGCCTAATACTGCTCACCTTTGACAGTTTAGGCCTCGTCTTTTAACTCCTCCTCATCTGTGTCCACATTCTCTACTTCTGCTTCAAAGCCACTAAAGGGAGCTGAAGGGCAATCTCAAGCCATGTGTCCTGTTCCTCCACATCTATTGCAGGTAATCACGTTTTTCCCTTTTCCTGATGCATCCAAGTCCATAGGAACTGGTCCTTGCTTTTTGGCAGGAGGCGCGGTAGACGGGTGAGAATCTTTTTTCAGTGCGTCAAAACGTGTTTGTACTTCCATGCCTGTTGCTGCCCACTTAACTGTTGGCGCGAGGAATCCTTTAGCATTTTTCCCAATGTTTGTGATTTGCCCTTTTGCTGCTTTGCCGTCTGTGCCTAAGGTATAAACATAGTTGCCTTTTGCGAATTTTTCTTTGGCTGGTTGGCTTGAGACAGAAGTGATTGTATTTTTTCCTGTAAACTTATTGCTTCCGCTGGTACTGGTGCAATTTGTTGTGTGTTTGTATTGACGGATAAATTGATTGATGAGTAACGCTCTATCTGCCAGGTCTTTGAAGGTTCCCGCCATAGGATCAAAATCTTGTGCTACCATGTTTTGCTTTATTTCATCTGACAAATTGTTGTAAAACACGTCACGCAGGGGTGCATCCGTATAGCCCAGCATACTGGCTAGCTGTTGGAATTCTGTAAGGTAGTCTTGGACTGTACCCTTCTGCCTTAATTTCTTAAGGTCTTGGCAATATTCTTCCTTTTTGTCGATTTGTCCGTACTGAGTTGTCATTTCTGCCCAGAAGTCTTTGGAATCGTGTAACCATGGAATGTTAACATTCTGGATCATATCTTGTTCCAAATAGCTCTGCACCCATGTACGGGCACTTCCTGTCAGCAACAAGATGATAAATGTGACTCTCTGGTCTTTGTCGGCACCTTGTAAGTTAGAGTTCATATACAGTATGCATGACACAACAAATTTTGATAGTTTTTCATGTTTTGAACTGTTGAAGGACTCGGGTTTCGCCATTTTGATAGGCTTGGACAACATAGTTTGCGTTGTTGCACCCCCCCCCTCCAGTGCTTTGTTGGCCTTGACTTTGCGCTCTGGCGCCTTGTCCAGCGCCTTGCTGTCCTTGGCCTTGCGCTCTGGCGCCCTGTCCACCAGTTGTTGCTTGATTACTAACTATCTGGTTCACAGTGGTTAAGATGGCACCAACTTGGTTGGATGCACCTTGTAATTGTGTGTCAAAATGAGCGCAGTCCACCGTCATTTGGGTGGTTACATGTGTTTGTGTTTGTCAAAGACCAGTGATTTCAATGCTTGTGTCGGCCATCCTTTGTCAAAGATGGTCCACTTCTACTGCAATTCGACCAATACCATTGCATAAGAAGTCCAATTTTTGGTCGTTTGTCATACCAAACCATGCCGGTACTAAGGTTGCAGGGGTGTTTGCTCCAGACATGTTATAGGCGTAAGAAAGAATTTATTTAAATGAAGCGGCAAAGACAATAAGGAAGAACAAGATTGATGTGGTTGTAAAAGATTTTAACCTGAAGGTTGTTTTCTATATAAAAATGTGAAACTTTTTCTTTGCCTTGGAACCTCCAAGGTGTTTCAATTGGGATAGCTTGTTCATCTTCTCCTTCAAATAGTATAGTGGTTTTGGGTAACCAAACAGTTTTATCTGCAATTATGTAGCAACATTTATGTCTAATGTGATTCTGCTCAATAAAATGTTGAATGGTTCTGACCTGTGCCACTAATGTATGGAGTTAGAGGGTGAAGGATTGGATGGACGGGGAGGTTTGTACTGGCATAGTTCTTCCTCCAAATGTAAGATGGTTTCTTGGTCTTCTTGGAGACCTTGTTGAAATTCCGCAATGGTTTGATTCGCGGTTTCAAGTTGTTGCTCAAGGTAATGGATGTGTTTGATAGAAATTTTATTGAATTGATTGGTCTCAGCTACTTCTTCTTTAAGGGTCTGGTTTTCCCTAATAAGGTAGCTAGTATAATCAATAAGCAAGTTGATGATTTGGTGTAAGTAATCCAGATTTAAATCTGACTACAAGGAATATGCTCAATGATGAAGTTTTCCTTCTTCCGGGGGCAGTAAGGACACTTGGGACTGTGATAACCAGGTGTTTCAAGCAAATGCGGCAGTGGGAGGCGCCAACTTCCAATACAAATGGGTTTGGATCGTAGTTTTTAGATTTGCAAAGTTTCTGTTTACGAGTAGTGATGATGTATTCAGTCCTTGTTTGTTTAGGGCAAGTTTCCCCCTGGAGATGGAACCAGTAGCACAAGGGGCACCAGTCAGATTCTGTAAAAATATGAGGCAGCTCCAGCCTGAAAATGTGCGTTTGCCCGCACCGGGGTTACTCGGTTGTGCAATGCGCTAAGCCCTTGCTCAAACACCTAGTGTTGGACAGTTACTGCCAGTGAATAGCACTAGGCCGTCTGGTGTGGTTTCTGCAAGTGGGCGTATCGCTGTCTAGGGCCGCTAGACGACAATTTATGGGTAGGGGCTAGTCAACGAGACTCCTGCCGATCCCTGATCTCAAGTCTTTCTGCTTTTGACTATTATGCGGTCCAACTATGTTGATTGCACAAGCGCAGGGGTATGGGGGTGGTCAAGTGATGTCTCCAAAAGGATGTTTAAGGAAGAAAAGAGCAGTGACAACGAGGGTCACTAAGACGGCGACGAGAGGCCTGGGTGCGGTGAGCACAAGAACTCGACCTGATGTCAGAGCCCAAAGGATACGAAGGATTTATAAGTAAAAGCTATGAGCTTAACAGGCTCAGGGATCTAGTGGATATAAGAAAGAACTCTATTGACGAGGAGGTCAAGTTCTTGGTTAGACACCAACAAACTCATCCTCATTATATACATAAGTGAGCCACTATCAAATCTACATGTACATACAGACAGTGCGATTGTGAGTCATACTGGTATTTGCAAAGCGAGTGGAAATACATCTTTGGTCAGCAATCCAGAACATTCCATAAGTCATGTGATATAGATATACCCAGAAAGGAAACTGTTTCTGGAAAATGTTAATAATCCAGGATATATTGTAGGAAGTCGTGTCAGGTCATGACAACTTGCATTGCTGCACATTTGTTCCCAACATGTCACCCTGCTGAGCTGTCACTTCCTACTAACACTGCTGCACCATTTCCCCATGAACATACTTCCACGCTTTTCTGCACTCACACTGCTTGCACCACTATTTTTCTGGACATGCACAGTCACATGTTCATCAGGAAAAACCAAAATTTTGATTTAGGGCCCTAGGGGCTAAATTCAATAAATTTGACTAAATTCATCTAAATTCACTAAACCCCCCCAAATTTAGTGAATTCAGTGAATTTAGCACCTGGGCCTAGGGCATCCCTGCACAGCCACCGATAAATTTACCTAAATTTGCTGAAATTTATCACGAATTCAGATGAACAAAAAGGGGGGGGACCCAAATCCCCCAAACCCCAAAATTTAGCTAAATTTAGCCAAATTCAGCTGAATAAAAAATGTGGGTTTTTCCTGACATTGGAACACAATTGCCTCCACATACTCATCCCAACAACTTACAGGCACGTATCATATTGTCCCCCACTCCTTAGCAAAAATTGCAAGAAGTTATAACACATAATGACATGTTATGATGATTGGGAAGAGTAATGGGGTAATTGCACCAAATCACATTGGTGTCATTGTGTCATGACTTGTAATGACATGCCATTATGTCGCAACCCTCTACTAGAGGTTGTGAACTTGTTCTTGTAAGTCCTCGTAAGGGCTTAACTCGTGCGCTCCGCTTGTGGAGGCGTTCTCATGGCTAGGTGGTGGACCGCGGTCCCTTGTGGGTGGATACCCCGTTAGTGGTTCTGGTGGCTCAAGGCCTTTAAGTAGACTGAAGAGTGCTACTACAATTGTAGTGGCACGACTAATGCTTTGTAACTTAATCGCTAGTTCCCACTTACTTCCAACACTAGATGCGGTAAAGCCTTCTAGTATAGTTGGACTGTGGAGGGGAGAGTTGACGAGGTAGAACAAGCTGGGGACACCAGGCTTGTTCTAGGCTGTATTAATACTAACTACTGCACAGTCTGTGCGTACATGAGTCAAGAGC